>SKCR01047504.1:600000-775848 GCA_019454045.1 Zanthoxylum bungeanum
TTGGCAAAATATCCATGCATTGGCATCCTCAAGCTCATGTCGAAGAAGACTGAGCAAATGGCCACCCTGCTGCCTAATGGCTAGCTTTGACGGTCAAATTCCTAGGGAAGGTCCAAGTAGATGTCGTTCGGGATGCTGAATCTCTCCCTCAGTTGGTTCAATTCATCCCGAGTTATAGGAGGGACGATCTATGTTTAGGCTTTCAAAGTCCATTTGAGGTTGTGCGGGGTCAGGGTGAGGTTGTCTTATGGTGAAGGATTAGTCTTCCGCTTTACATGGGGTGAGGGTAAAATCATAATCTGAAGGCACTGGAGATCCTGAGCCTGCTACGTTGCCAAGACCAACAGGTTGTAGTAGGTGTTCCTCGGTTTGGACGAGCATAATTTGGAGCAAGGAGGAGGCATCAGACGAAGACATCATCCTAACAATTGAGGACCCAGGGTGCACAATTAGTTATATGCTGATGGGCATATTCTACTTTTAAAAGGGCATACACTAGTTAATAGGGTCTACACTATCATCTTTACCAACCCTAAAAATCTCCAAGTGCCTTAGTTATTACAAGAAGTAATTTTTTTTTTTACAGATATATGAGCATGACCCGAATACAAACCGAAAACTCGACTCGACCTGTAAATGTATTTCTATACTTGAAGTATGCCAAACACCAGAAACATAGAAATATCAAATCTAAAGACACAATGACATAGCCATAAAAATCCAGAAATGCATACATAACAACACATCACTACAAAAAATCCAGAAAACACAAAGGCATGTTTATTATATACAGTCATCATATGTTCAGATATAAAATGAAGCATGTTAAAAAATAGTCAAGCGTGTTTATCACAAAAGAAAATTTGGTCGGGATATACTTGTTAGAAAACATGGTAACTAGAGCGAAAGTAATTGATATTTGGTGAGTGTTGTGGATGTTGTGAATAAACACACAATAATAGAGGATAATTTGAGAGAAAACTCTTCTTTTATATACCCACAAAAGAATTACAAAGCTTCCAATACAAGCTTTACAAAAAACTCTCACCAATCACTCTCACTACACTTTCACACATTTAGGGATTTTCCGGGATGATTCTAACAATGATTTTGGGCTCTTTTATAGCCCCAAAGACGTGTGCTACAGTGCACACGTCTTTGAAAAACCGTGTGTTTGCACAAACACAGCTGGCTTTGGTGCATGCAAGCTGTGCATGCTTTCGGCGCCAAAGCTGCTGTCTTCAACCAAAGCTGTTGTCTTCAATTTGCAGCTGGTCACAACAAATCTCCCCCTCGGTGAAGATTTCCCAAAATCTGAGCCGACCATCAATCACCCAAACCGGATCCTCCAAAGGATCCTCCCCTGGCTGCATCTGTATGACTGCCTACGTACCCTGAGTTGGGATCAAGCCAATCGTAGTTCTCTGTCTCTCCCCACTCTGACTATGTGGAGAGTTTTGTCATCCCGGTTATGGCACGACAAATTTCAAGCTTTTCCTTCGGTAAAACCTTCGTGAACATATCGGCACCGTTTTCGTCGGTGTGAATTTTCCTGAGTTCTAACAGCCTTGAGCTCAGGACGTCCCGTATCCAGTGATACCTCACATCGATATGTTTTGACCTTGAATGGAAGGTGGAATTTTTACCGAGATAGATAGCACTCTGGCTATCGCAGTACAAAATGTACTTCTCCTGTTTGAAACCCAATTCCTGGACGAATGTCTTCACACAGCAATTCCTTGCAAGCTTCCGTCGCTGCAATGAATTCCGCCTCTGTTGTAGAAAGTGCAACACATCTCTGCAACCTAGACTGCCATGCCACAGCTCATCCTGAGAGAGTAATCAGATACCCCGAAGTAGACTTTCGGGTATCCACATCTACTGTCATATCTGAATCGGTGTAGCCCATCAACACTGGCTTGTCGCTGCTTCCAAAACATAACCTCATCTTGTAAGTGCCTCTAAGATACCGCATAATCCATTTGACAGCATTCCAATGTTCCCGTCCTGGGTTTGACATAAACCGGCTGACCAATCCAACTGCGTGTGCTAAGTCTGGCCTCGTGCACACCATGGCATACATAAGACTTCCCACTGCTGAGGTGTATGGAACCTGTTTCATTTCCTCCTTCACTGTCTCAGTAGAGGGACTCTGTTGTGTACTCAATCTAAAGTGGGTAGCAAGAGGAGTGCTAACCGCTTTAGCCTTGTCCATCTGGAATCTCTGAAGTACCTTCTCGATGTACTCCTCCTGTGACAAATATAACTTCCTGGCTTTCCGATCACGTCCGATCCTGATGCCAAGAATCTGCTTAGCTGGCCCCAAGTCTTTCATCTCAAAAGACTTACTCAGTTGCTGCTTCAAATTATCAATCCTCGATTGATTCCTGCCAACTATCAACATATCATCTACATATAACAGTAAGATGATAAAATCATCGTCAGAAAACTTCTGAACGAAAACACAATGGTCTGAAGTGGTCTTCTTGTATCCCTGCTCCCCCATAACTGACTCGAACTTCACGTACCACTGTCTCGGTGCCTGTTTCAAACCGTAGAGGCTTTTCCTGAGTCTGCACACATAGTCCTCTTTCCCGCTGACTCTAAAGCCTTCTGGTTGCTCCATGTAAATTTCTTCTTCCAGATCCCCGTGAAGAAATGCGGTCTTGACATCCATCTGCTCAACTTCCAGATCGAGGCTTGCTGCTAAGCTGAGTACCACTCTGATGGATGACATCTTCACAACTGGAGAGAAGATTTCATCGAAGTCAATGCCTTTCCTCCGATTGAATCCCTTGACGACTAGTCTGGCTTTGTACCGGGGTTGTGAAGTGTGCTCCTGTTGCTTCACCCTGTACACCCATTTGTTCTTCAAAGCCCGTTTGCCTCTTGGCAATTTCACCAACTCAAAAGTGTGATTGTCATGCAAAGATTTCATCTCATCTTGCATGGCTTCCTCCCACTTTTCTCTGTCCTCTGTTTCCACAGCCTCCTGGTAGCTCTCGGGTTCTCCCCCGTCAGTAAGCAGCACATACTCATATGCAGAGTATTTGGTTGAAGGTCGCCTCTTTCTGTCAGACCTTCTCTGTGGAACTGTTGGTGGAACTTCTGGTACTGGTGGTTGATCATGATCATCATCTCTGGGAGCTTCATCACCTGTACCCTCATGTCTGGCAACCTCATCTTCAACTCGTACTGACACCGGTGTATGAGGTTCTGGATTCACATTTCTGTATTGTTGGGCCATTGTCTTCAATTCCTTTCTGATATCTTCTATGGTTTGGTCTTCAACAAAGACAACATCTCGGCTTCTGACAATCTTCTTCTCCACAGGATCATAGAGTTTGTAGTCGAAATCATCCTGACAATAGCCAATAAAGACACACTGTCCCGTCTTTGCATCAAGCTTGGATCTCTCGTCCTTTGGAATGTGTACAAAAGCTTTGCACCCAAAGACATGCAAGTGTTCATATGACACTTCCTTACCTGTCCAAGCTTGGTTAGGAACATTACCTTTCAGTGCGACCGCTGGGGACATGTTCAAAACATGAACTGCTGTGATGAGTGCCTCCCCCCAGAATGTCTTCGGCAGCTTGGCTTGTGACAGCAAGCTTCTGATCCTCTCGCACAAGGTTCTGTTCATCCTCTCAGCTAGGCCATTCAGCTGAGGTGTCTTCGGAGGTGTCGTTTGATGTCTGATTCCTTGCGTCTTGCAGTACTGATCAAACGGACCTCTGTATTCTCCACCGTTGTCTGTTCTGATGCACTTCAGTTTCTTGCCGATTTCTCTCTCCACCAAAGCATGAAACTCCTTGAACACTCCCAGCACTTGATCTTTTCTCTTCAAGGTGTATGCCCAGATCCTCCTTGAATGATCATCAATGAATGTCACAAAATACAGTGACCCACCAAGTGTTCGTGTCTGCATCGGACCGCATACATCTGAATGTATGAGATCTAGTACCTCCGGTTTTCGTTGAGGCGGGGAGCTCTGGAAGGATACTCTGTTCTGCTTTCCAGCCATGCAGTGTTCACACTTCCGTAAGTGTGAGTTCTTCAATTCCGGAAGAACATTCCGCCTGCGTAGTATCTCCATCCCTGTTTGGCTCATGTGACCGAGCTTTTTATGCCACAGCTCGGCTGCCTCATTACTGTTGACTGTATTTATGCTACTATTGGAAAGCTTAGCATGCATCAAATACAGAGTTGAATCTTTCTTACCTCGTGCCACGACCATTGACCCTTTAGTGAGCTTCCAGCAGCCATCACTAAAGGTGCTACAGAAACCTTCATCATCCAGCTTGCCTGTTGAGATCAGGTTTAACCGGATATCTGGGATGTGCTTGACTCCCTTCAACACTAGCCTTGTCCCGTTCTCTGTTTCAAGGCAGATGTCTCCAATACCGACGGCTTTGGACTGTCCGTCATTCCCCATCCTTACAGCACCGTAGTCCCCTGGTGTGTAAGATGAAAAGAAGTCTCTGCGAGATGTGGCGTGTATGGATGCGCCACTATCTATCACCCAACTGGTCTCGTGGCTGGCAAGATTCACAACATTTTCTTCATACATTATGCAGAAGTCTTTGGAGGTTTTCTCGGTGGTTGTAGCAACTCTTTCTTGATTAGAGTCACCATCTCTCCTGGACTGCTCGTTCTTCAGTTTGTAGCAATCCCGCTTCATATGGCCTTTCTTCTTACAGTGATAGCACTCAATATCCCTCGTTCTTGATTTCCCTCGGTTCTTGTCTGATCTCCCTGGGCCTCGGCTTTTACTCCTCCCCCTTCTGGTGTTCTTTTCTGTCACTAGAGCTTCTGAGGTTGAGGCTGATGCTGACTCCTGCATTCTCGTCCTCTTTTCTTCCTCGAAGATCATGGTCTTTGCCATCTCCATAGTGACTTTCCCATCTTCGGCTGAATTGATCATCGTAGATCTGAACGTTTCCCAAGATTCTGGTAACGTATTAAGGAGTATTAAACCATTTACCTCATCTCCGAAGTCTATGCCCAATCCAGACAATTCCTTCATGGTTCCGAGGAAGTCATTGATATGATCCGCCACAGCTGTACCCTCCTGGTATTTCAAACCCATCATCTTCTTGATGTAGTACAGCTTGTTGTTGCCAGTCTTTGCTCGGAAAAGCTCCTCCAGCTTTCTCCATAAGGTACGTGCATTTGCATCTTCACTGACATGGTTGACGATACCATCGTCGTTCCACTGACGAATAGTACTGCATGTTTTCTGGTGAAGATTAGCCCACTTCTCATCGGATATTCCTTCTGGTTTCTTCTCCAGAAATACCGGTCCATCATAGTCCTTCACATACAGAAGGTCTTTCATCATTCCTCTCCATGTGAAATAGTTTGTACTGGTTAACAAAATCATTTTTCCGTTGCTCCCCTCCATCATAAAAATTCTAAACAGAATTTCAAAAAACGGACCTCACCGTTGCGTCCGGAATGGTCGAAAATGGTGGAAATGACACTTCGTTTGTCAAAATCCGACACAGGGACCAAATTACAAATTCCAGAAATTACAGGGGTCAAAGTGCAATTTCCGAAAGTTCAGGGGCCAAATTAAAATTACGGAAAAGTTCAGGGACTATATTGCAATTTCCAAAAAAGTTCAGGGACTAAGTTGAAAATTTCTGAAAGTATAGGGGCTAAATTGTAATTTCCAGAAAGTTCAGGGACCTATCTGAAATTTACCAGGCACCGCTGACGTGGCACTGCTGACGTGGCAACGGAGCTGACGTGGCGCTGACTGTGCGCTGACTGGACGCTGACGTGGCGCCTACGTGTCTCGTCTTCTTCCGCGTGAAGCGCGTGTCGCGCGTCGGTGAGCGTGGGGCAGTCTCTGGTTGGCGCGTGCGGCGCGTGAGGCTGACTGGGACCTCCGTTCGATCGCCGGAAAATACCACCGTGCTCGTCTCGCCATGAAACGTTTGATGGTATGCTCAAAATTGATTTTCGACAACTTTCGTCGGAATCGACTCTCCGAACCGAAGCTTCGTTTCCGAATTTCGGGATCCCTCCGTGGAACCGTATCTCTGATACCACTTGTTGTGAATAAACACACAATAATAGAGGATAATTTGAGAGAAAACTCTTCTTTTATATACCCACAAAAGAATTACAAAGCTTCCAATACAAGCTTTACAAAAAACTCTCACCAATCACTCTCACTACACTTTCACACATTTAGGGATTTTCCGGGATGATTCTAACAATGATTTTGGGCTCTTTTATAGCCCCAAAGACGTGTGCTATAGTGCACACGTCTTTGACAAACCGTGTGTTTGCACACACACAGCTGGCTTTGGTGCATGCAAGTTGTGCATGCTTTCGGCGCCAAAGCTGCTGTCTTCAACCAAAGCTGCTGTCTTCAATTTGCAGCTGGTCACAACAGTGGAGAGCTCAAGGGATGCTTGAAGTTATAGAGAGGTTTTTGCAAACGAAATGGTTGGTAAAAGTGTTGAAAATGAAGGGTTAGGTTATTTATAGGCAGCTCAGGTCAATCGTGGCAATTGATTTGAATCCGGGAGCATGGATGCACGAAATATACTCAGGTCGATCTTAATCATTTAAACCAAATTAGCGACTTGGATGAGTGCCACATCACATGCTCGGGTAGATCTCAGTTATTCGATTGTGATGGGCAAGCTCTGGATGGAGTTGATTGGTGTGACGAGCGTTTAAAGATAGGTGTGATAGGCATTTAAGGATATGAATGATGGCGTTACATATTCCTAGGGTCTCTTTAGAACCCTTGGAAGACTCTTCGAAGTAAAAAGTAACCACCAAAGAATCTTGTTTGGAAATCAATTAAAGTAGACAGCGTCGAGGCGTTGAAACCCTGAACCATCTAATGCAGTAAGTTATGTAGTTGGTGTTTGGAGTGCTAATCCGATTTGTACATTTTATTTTTTAATAATAAAATAACTATATTTTTCATTTCATACCATATTAATAGTATTGTCATTAGGCGTATTAGATTGATGTATAGATATACTAAGAATGACATCGACCTTAGAATAGTTTTGATACTGGCTGTAAACTCTTCTTAAAGTAAATATTCATAATCGTTGGTTTTGGAATACAATTGAATTCCTATAACCTACAAGACTAGCACATGTCGTATAATAGAATTGGAGTTCCAATGGTTTAACGCGATGGACCATGAGTTTTGCAAACTCGTATAGACATGTGGGTATTTATTGGAGCGAATACTGAATGACTCATAGGTGATTCCTAATAGTTGGAAGTACACACCACCGTCAATAGGAATCTCATCGAGTCGAGTAGCATATGTAATCCTTTGATTATAGGATATCATTGATTTTGTGTGAGATCCTCCACACTTAGATGCCATGTATGTCAGAAACCTTTCATGGTCTGGCCTCTAGATGTTCGTTGAGTGTAGACCGATGCACTCAGTAATCAAGTGCGAAGCAAGATAGGATCTGTCGTCCTATATGTGTACCATAAGGGGTTTAGGTATCCATGTTAGTAAAGTCATGATTCTTAAATCTTTGGCCAAAGTCGATCACCTAGGGTGGATCACATCAATTATGAAGAATCATGGATATGTCGACGTGAGATGTGCGTCTTCGAAACTTGACAGTATATTCTATGTTTCCGAAGCACAACTCGGATAGCCTACGACGAAGGGATTGTTAAACATATGTGATGACCTCGACTTGTATAGTTCATAAAGGTCGTTCGTGTTCTTCACGTATTCGGAGGTGGCCGAATCGCGTACATATTAGCTAAGCTTATATGACTAACGTGTCTGAACTTAGAGAGTCCCAATATGAAGTGTACTCGTTGTGCACTTGGGTAGCAAATTATTTTTGATAAAAGATAATAGTTGATATTATAATTATTAACTAAGATAATCAAGTGTTATTGGATAACAATGATTATTTATTTTGACCTAATTGGATTAATTCAATAATTACATAAGGGCTTAATTGTAAAATCATAATTATCTGTACCATTTGAGGATACTATGGTAATTGTAAGTATGTAATAATATATGGTTTTGACTTGATTTAATTGGATTAAGTCAAGGTGGCAAACATTTAACTAATCAATTTCCTAATCCTTGACCTGATTTAATTGGATTAAATTAAACTGGGAGACAACGGAGATTAGTCACACCTAATTATACATATTTGGGCAAATTAGATTAAGCCAATTTAAAAGTTGATTACAATTTTTATTAATTAAAAATTGCCTAAGTTTTGCTATAAATAGCAAGCTTTAGAAAGGTTTTAATTACAAGTTCAAATCCAAACATAAGAAAATTCTTGAGAGATTAGCCTAAGTTAGAGAAGTGTTTAGAGAAGCTTGTGAGGTCTCTACAACATTTCATCTAGGAGAAATCAAGATTGGTCTTGAAGTGAAGCTTGAAAACATAGGAAACAAGATTGGATCTTGAAGTCAAGCTTGCACATCTTGAAAGTTCTCCAACAATTTCAACAAAGAAGAAGCAGATTGGATCTTGCATCAAGCTTACTAGGTAATGTTTGATCTTCTCCTAAGCTATGTTTATTTGTGTATTAGATGCATGATCACATAGCTTAATGTTGAATAAGGCTAATCAACTGTGTTATGATACTTTAGAAGTATAAACACAACATGCTTGTAATTAGGTCAAAAATGTTCATTTTGGACATGGAACAATTAATTAGAGTTTGGAACTCTAGATTAAAGCTTAGAGTTATGGCTACCATTCTAGAATAACTTGACCACCTTTGGGTGACCTAGAATTTTTCACGAGACATCTCTTATTGGGCTTCTAATTTGGTTTGTGTATGAGATTCAAAATTAACGCAAGTGCGTATTTAGAATAAATTTATTTTTTTCTAAAAATATTTGATATTTTGAAAAACTTGATTTTTATTTATAACATGTGTTTATGTTGGTTTTGAAATTAAAAAATTAATTTTGGGTGTTTCTGAAGTGTTTAGGGAAGACCGGAAGCAAGTAGGGTAAAATACTCTAATTGTTTTAGCTCATTGGAAAGTGAGCTGAAGCATTCAAAATGAAAACAAAGAAATAAAAAAAATAAAAAAATTGGCTGCTGTGCGCGGCAATTTTTTTTTGCTTCATTCTGGAGCTTCCGGAATCTGATTCAGTCCCGGTTTTTTCTGTACAATCGTAATGGAATATAATATTTTATAAAATAATTTAAAACTACACCTATACTTGATATCAATGGATTAGACCCATTTCCGCTACCCGGGGCACCGATCCAACCCTATGGGATCCACAACTACCCCAACAGAATGGTATCAGAGCAAAGGCTTAACCACACAACACATATTTTGAATCTATGCCATATAAATTTTAATTTAATTATGCATAAGACATATTGGATATGTATTGCATGTTTTAAATTAAAACTTTGACCTAATTAAGTTAATGACTTGATTGTCATAAATCTCTCGTGATTAGATGATTACTTTTAAGTAATAGTATTAATAATGTTGGAGCATTATTGGATGGTCCGTATTTTTAATACGGAGATGAATGGGTTCTTACTATTTATATCCAATATCGTCATTAATATGAGGGTATAAGTACTGGAACTTAGGTCGCTCCGGTAAAATATTAGATGTTGCATGATGAGTTAACGTAGTTGCCCAATATTGTCACTAGTGTGAGGGTGTACATACGAAGCTCATTAGTGCACATTGGCAAGTATACACCTAGAACACGTCTTAATCCAATATCATCATTAGTGTGAGGCTAAGAAACGGTTCAGGACCAAACTAGGAGTCACATGAAGTGATTGACCTTGAAAGTCTACCTAATGAGTTTATAAAGGCCAATATCGTCATTAGTGTGAGGCTGGATTAAATGTCATGGGATCTACTTCCCGCTATAAAATTTTTGATAGTCAAATTTCTATTTTTCCGTTAAGGGAGATTACGGAATTACGTAAAGTAATGGGAGGGCACTAAAAGATTTAAAATTCCATAATCAATTAGTGTTATCACTTTTGAAATGAAAATTGTTCTGCTACTACTCAAAAATGTTGTCTTGTAAATGGTTGTAGCTACTCCATTAATGAAACTTTTGGATTCCCTATAAGCTAAAAAGAGCTGAGAACTATTTCAAATGGGAAATGAACATACGTCTTGTCTTTGAGTATGAAAATTTGACTTATGTCACGATCAATCCATTTCCTGTTGATATCGATCATTACTCCACTCCAGAAGAGCGAGAAACTTTGATAGATGGAAGGATGATAACCTGAAGGTGAAATCCTACATCTTGAGATCGATGGTTCCAGATTTTCTGAGACAGTACATTGAAGTACCAGATGCTTGGAGCACCATGCGAACACTCAAGGTGTTCTTCGAGTCAAATCAAGAGATGAAACTTTATCGAAGGTCTAAGGAATTGTTCCGTGCTGAATTCAAGGAGGGAGGACCTGTCATCAATCATATTTTGAACATGGTCGACCAGATTCGATATCTGGAATGACAGGGCATTGTGTTTGATGAACAATTGGGCCTATCTTCTTTGTCTGATTCTTATGTTGTCTTTGTTTTAAATTCCATATGCATTCGATGCAAGCCACATACGAAGAACTTCATAACATGCTACATACAGTGGAGCAAGATTTGAAGAAAGGTAACCCTACACTATATCTCCATGGTGGAGCTGGCTCTTCAAAGACTTTTGGGAAGTCAAAGAAAATAAAGATGAGGAAGAAGAAAATATTAAAGAAAAACTCCAAGAAGAGCAAAGTCGCAAAAATGAAAGTAGCTCGTGATCAATTTCTATAATGCAAGAAGTCTGGACAATGGAAGAAGGACTGTCCAGAGCTTAAAGAAAAAGCAGGAACCTCATGTATGCTTTGTATTTCAAATTATTGACATCTCATTAGGAATGGGTGTTAGACACTGGCATTTCTACTCATATTTGCAATTCCCTGCAGCAAATGAGGGTTAAAAAAGGCTGAATAAAGAAGAGATCCAACTTAGAGTTGGCAATGGCGAGACATTGGATGTCAAGGCCATAGGAACTGTTGTTCTAGATCTCTCAAATGGCTGTAAATTAGATTTGCATGAATGTTATTATGTTCACTCACTTATCAGATAAATAATTTCACTGCCAATATTAGATAAAGGGGATATAAAATAAACATTAAGGATGAAACTTTATGTTTGTGTGATATTTTTTTTTATTGAAATGTGAATGTTCTTTATCAAATGATCACTATGTTTTGGAAACATGTAGAGATGTCTTTAATGTAGAGGAAAATATAAATAGGAAGTCTGAACTAAATAATACTGAATTATGGCAAATAAGATTGGGCCACATAAGTGTTAGACGTCTATCCAAATTGGTAAAAGATGGTTTGATTGAAAATCTTACCTTAGATCCTTATCCGATTTGTGAGTCATGTATCCAATGAAATATGACAAAGGCCCTATTTCAAGGTGTTGGACACCGTGCTGTAGATTTACTGGTACTAATACACACCGATGTGTGTGGTCCATTAAATCATGCCACTCATGATGGTTCCACATACTTTGTGACTTTCACAGATGACAAGTCTAGATATGGATATGTCTATCTGATGAAACATAACTCGGAAACATTTAACAAGTTCAAAATATTCCGAAACGAAGTAGAAAAATAAACCAGTAAATTCATCAAATGCCTTAGATCAGATCGGGGCGGTGAATACATGAGTGAAAAATTCATAAATTATTTAAGGGAGAATGGAATTCTCGCCCAACATAGCCCACTAGGAACACCTTAACACAATGGAGTGTCTGAGCGTAGAAATCATACTTTATTGGATATGGTGTGAACGATGATGAGTTATACAGATATTCCTTATTACCTTTGAGGTTACGCTTTATAAACTGTTGCCTACATACTTAATAGAGTTCCATCGAAAGTTGTTTCTATGACCCCCTATCAGATATGGTTTGGTAGAAATCCAAGTCTTAGACATTTAAAGATTTGGGGTTGTCCTGCATACGTTAGAATTACGCAGCGAGATAAACTAGCACCCATGGGGTATAAATGTATGTTCGTTGGATATCCTAATAATTCAATGGGATATCAATTCTATGATTCTGAGCAGTGAAATGTATTTATTGTTCGCTTTGCAACTTTTCTTGAAAAATAATTTTTGAGAGAAAGTGCGAATTGTAGAGAGATCAAACTTGATGAGTTTGATCCCAACATTAAGGAACCTGAGATGGAACCAGAGATCCAACTAGGTGATAGATCTACAACACAGGTTCTACATAAGTCGAATAGAATATCAAAGCCTTCTAAAAGACTATTTTTAACATCTGATGTGAGCCTTGATGTTCTCATATTAGAATAAACAGATAAGACTGTGTATAAAGAAGTGATATTGGATATCGATTCAGGAAAATGGCAAGAAGCCATGAAGTCCGAAATGGATTCAATTTATGTCAATCAAGTCTGGGACTTAGTTGAACTTCCTGTAGGAGTTAAACCTATTGGTTGTAAATAGGTTTACAAAAGGAATCGAGGGCCCGATGGAAAGGTGGAAACCTTTAAGGCCCGACTGGTAGTGAAAGGTTACACTCAACGTCCTGGGATTGACTATGAGGAAACATTTCACCAGTAGCCATACTAAAATCTATTAGGATTCTTTTAGCCATTGCTGCATATCATGACTATAAGATATGACAGATGGATGTAAAAACCACTTTCCTAAATGGGTTCCTTAAGGAGGATATCTATATGGAACAATCAGAGGCTTTCGTATCCAGTGAGACTTCAAACTTGGTTTGTAAGCTCCAAAAGAATATTTATGGACTTAAACAGACATCCCGAAGCTGGAATCATCATTTTGATCAGATAATTAGATTATCTTGATTCATAAAAAATGATGAAGAACCATGTGTTTATAAGAAAGTTAGTGGGAGCATGATAGTTTTCCTAATCTTGTATGTAGATGACATCCTTATCATAGGAAATGATATAGGGATGATGCAAAGTATGAAAGCCTACCTTTACAAGAACTTCTCCATGAAAGATATGGGTGAAGCTTCCTATATATTAGGTATAAAGCTCTACCGAGATAGAGTTAGAAAGCTTATAGGGTTGTCACAATTGACGTATATAGACAAGATGTTAGAAAGGTACAATTTCACCAACTAAAAGGCAGCAAATGTACCTTTTCGATACGGCATATATCTTTCGAAGAAAATGGCACCTCAAACAGAAGAAGAGAGAGTTAGGATGTCTAACTTGCCATATGTGTAGGCACTGCATTTTTGTATATAAGTCCCGATGATGAGCCTCGTTTGGAGGCACTACCTCTTAAGTTGTGAAATTCGTGGGAAACAGACGTCAGAAGGGAAAAGTCGGAAATCAATACCTTGTTGGACTCAATTCGTTTACTTAGTTTCGGGTTTGCTCGTTCCACATCTGTTTTAAAATTCATCTTTGGCCCAAAACCACACACCAAGCCCACCAAAAAGAACCCAAACACACGCCCAAACCCTCTAATTCACGCCCATATCCTCCCAAAATAACAAATCCGCATATTAAACACATGTTGAAATAAAAAACAAATCACCTTCCTAAATTAAAAGATTCAAATCAAATCTCATCAATCACCTTCCTAATTAAATTAAATCACCTGCCTAAACTAAATCAATCAAATCAAATCTCATAAATCCATTTCCTAAACTAAATCAAAACACCTTTCTAAATTGAAGAGATCATTTCCTTATGACACACAAATTAAATATTCCCCCATAATTACATAATCTCCGTTTTCCTACCCGTATAAGGGAAACCCCAACCCTTTCCTATAAAAAGAAGCATAAACCCAACCTTAGAAGCCCTAGCATTCATGCCTAAGAGACAAAGAAAATAACCTTCCCATTTCCGTGAATAGCTGTTGGACAATTATGACCCATAGCGTCACTATTTGTACAGATCATAGGGTTGTTGTACAAATTAACTGTGTGACAAAGGAGATTGCACTCTTATCATTTGTGATTAGATCACCTAGATATATAAATGATAGGAGGTCCCTATGATTTTTTCCTGGACTGAGAATGATACGAGACAGTATCTGTCCACGAAGGATAAATCATTAAATATCCCTAGTTAGAGTATTATCGAGATTGGACATCGATAAATACGTAAAAGACTAGTATTACACTTGTGCGTGTTGTGAGGGCACAACAACATAGTTCTCATATATTTGGGTATATGATACTCACGCAAGTGTAATAGGAGGTTGTGTTTTACCGATGGTACGGGAAACAGCTTCGCTCAGGATAGACCCCATCGGAATTCCATTGGTAGTATGACTAAGTGTCTATGGAAGTCCGAAATCAGGGTAGGTGTATTTGGTCTTAACTTGAGACTTGCACCGCTAATACTTGCGCCAATCAATATACTTTGGTTGAGGTCATCCAGGGCTTTAACAGGTTCTATGTACGCCAATACTGGGTATATTGAGAATCATAGTGTGTTGGGTGTGATGTTAAGACGGAAGTGTCACTCCAGTCATATGGAGATGATGGTCACGTAGGATATGGAACTCGTTCTCTTAAATGCTCGAGCTATCGGGATATTATGACTAGGTCATGTTTATCCGATTATGTAGACTAGTTGCCAGACATCCGATATGTGCTTCGTACGGGGCAAATAAAATTCTAGCCCCAGGCCTAGCACGTGATCATCCGATACTGGACAGAAATATGCAATACTACGGTATACTACGTTTGATATATATCATATATTCCTATAAGGATATTTCTGGAGAATTGGGTAGGCATGACGCTTTGCTAGAGGCCAACCTTATCTTGTAAATCGGTATAAACGTAGTACGAGGTACTTACGTATTCGGATAGTCCGACGACCGTATTTACTGCCAACATATTTGGGGATCTCATGGGTCGCTTCCCGAAGATTCACCGATGATGTATGACTCGCACTTTAATTAATCTGGGATTAATTAGATGAGACAGAAAATTAATCTGGGATTAATTACAGAGATATTTTATCTGGGATAAAATATTAATTAAAGAGAGAGAACGATTAATTTGGAATTAATCGATAAAATAATATATTTGATATATTATTAGAAATTGGATTTCGACGCGAAATTAAAATTAGATTTTAATTCGGGCGAACGAATTAATTTAGAATTAATTCGTTAGCGACGTGAATAGTGATTTCACTAGGCGTAATCATTTAATTACGATGCAACGGAAAATTCGTTAATTTGGAATTAGCGAACCCGAGCCCGGAATTACTTACGAGCGCATTCACATTTCGAATTCGAGTGCGGCACGCAAGTCAAATCGAGCATCAAATCGTAAGTCACATCAAGTGTCAAATCAAATGTCACTTTGAGTGATGTGACAAGTTGTCACTTGATTGAGTGATTGATGTGGTTGTTGAAAATACATTAATGGGCTTTTGCTTTTTTGACTTTTTTGGTAAATGAAAATGATTTATGTATTTGTTTTGTTTTTTTTAAAATAAAATAATTATATAAATAATACATTTTCTTTTATTTCTTTTCTCTCTCTCACGGTATTAGGTTTCAAGGAAACCTAAATTTTTCCCTCCTCTCTTTCCTTCTCTCTTTCACGGCTTAGAGCCACTGATTTCTTCTCTCAATTTTCTGGTTAGACCAAAAAGAAGAAGAAGAAGAGCTTGAAGCTTGGAGCTTCAATTGTGTCTCCCATGGCCGAATCTTGGAGGAGTTTCACAACCCAAAACAAAGCACCACAGCAGCCCAAGAGAGCTCACTACCGAGCTTCAACAAGGAGAAAGAAGTGTCTTGTTCTTCGCGTCGCAATATTCGTTCAATGTGAGTATATTCTGCACCTCCTTTGATGTGTATTCACTTGTTTCATTGCTTGATTTCATGATCTTGGGACATAATTAGAAATTCAACAATGGTATCTTGAGCTTTGATCAAGCATGAAAAATTTTGGGGTTTCAAATTGGGTAAAATCAATTGAAGCATGATTTGGTTAAATTGATTGATTAAGTATGCTTGTATGTTGATTAATTGAAGTTGTGCATGAGCAATTTCAAGAAATTTGATTGGATCAAGTTTTCCCCAATTTTTGGGCATGGCCAAAAATTATAGAGCCCTAATCTCTTGGTGATTTTCTGTTTTTTGATCATTGGATGACTTAAAACAATTGGGTAATGTTAATTTGAGGTTTAATTGGATTGAACTTTGAATTTGACAATTTTCCCCAAATTGTAGGCTTGGCCGAAACTTGATGATTTTTGAAATTCATTGTGTTTTTTGATTTTAATTCATTGGATGAGTTGAATTGATTTGGGAAATGATGATTGTGGATTCAATTGGATTGAAACCGAATCTGAATGAAAAAACCTCTATGTTGTCGAGAATAAAGAAGCATGAAAATGGGTTTGATTTTGATAAATTGTGATGGACACTATGTGTTGTTAAAGTGCATGATTAATTAGGCTAATTGATGTTTTAGAAATATTAATTGGGTGATTAATTGTGTATTACACTTAGGTTAATGAATTATGGAATTTAGAATTTTATAAGTTAATTAATTTGGGTTTATTTTGGAAATAGGGCCTTAAAGGTTGTAATTGGGCTTTTGGGCTTGGTTGTACCAAGTTAGGTTTAGGCCAATTTGGTTGGATCCAATTGGGCCCAAAACCGCATCCATAAAGTCCAATTATGACTTAATGAACCTTAATTATTTAATTGGGCCTAATGGGCCAAAATTGATTTCTCGGCTTATGGGGTAAATCCCAGATTGGATTTTGGTTATTCGGTTTGACCCGAGTTGACCAAAAGTCAACGCCTTAAGAAATTAATTAAAAGCCCATTGGACTTTAATTAAATAAACATTAGATGTTAATTGGGTTTTGAGACTCGTAACGATTGAATTTCAATTTAAATCGTATGCGCTTTATTATGTGTTTAGAATGCATGTTTAAGGGTGTATGATGATGAGACCTTAACAAAGATAATAAATTGGTTGCCAATTTGCACGCGAAAACCCATCACTAAATATTAAGCGTCTTTCCTTCCATTGAGTGATTCTCACTCAAGATCCTAGGCGGCATTGGTTTGTTGGCCAAAGTCAAGGCCTTTGTCTGTCGAAGATGTGTTTGAATCACGAAGGCTTTGTTCCATATCAATGTCTTGTCCAAGTTGTGGTTTGTTGGCCAAAGTCAAGACCACTTCTTGTCCTTCGACATTGATTACGAAGCTTTCCATGGTCAATGAGTCGCGCTTGACTGAGATCACTAAGTTTGTTTTGCCAAAGCCAAAGCTCAGTTGATTCAGAGGAAAAATGTTAGGTAATACATTGGATGTATTGGCATATATAAGATATATGTTTCGGACTTGGATGTCCTCCTACCGGATCTAGGAATTGGATTGGATCCAATTGATCTTAGAGATCTACCTAGTTAATTATCATACAATTTGTTGGCCAAAGTCAAGATTGTGTGATATTTAACGAGATCCTAGCCCACTAGGAAACACAGTTTCCCGAGTACTCGACAAAGGGTTAGAGGCTCGCCGAAAAATAGTGGGAGGCAAGAATTGAATTTGCAATATTCGTTCAATTACTCGGCATACGCGCTCAATCACAAATTATTTCGTCGTTAGATTAAATGTTAGTTGGATTAATATTTAATTGTTGTTTTAATAAACAGTTGGACTGTATTATAGTTGATTATATAATTGGATTATAGTAATCAATTTATTTGAATTAATTAATTTCGATTTACAGTTGATTTTATAATTGGATTATAGTAATCAATGTAATTGAGGTTAATTAATTTAAATTATAATTGATTGTATAGTTGGACTATAATAATTAATATAATACATAGTACCACAAATCGTTGATTAAATAGTTGGACTATTAGAATCAAGATAAATGAAATGTTAGTGTTTAAAACATAATCCTGTATTTAAACGACTATAATTTTCAAATTGGGAATAAAGTTTCAGGATGGTCCTGGAAAATAATAAGTTATTTTATTTGATAAAATAATATATTATGCCTAAGCCCGGAGTTAAGCAAACAGTAGATAATGATATTTGGAATATTCATGTGATGATAACTTTAGCGCTTAATCCATTAAGCTTGTCGCAGTAGACTCCTTAATTTCTGAATAAGAACTAAGGATTATATCCTTAAAGTATGATAATGAAATTGAAGGATTTTCATGGATCCATTTTAGATCTTTGAAATACTAAAATTGCAATAAATAATTCTTTGAGAATTAATGACTAGTCTCAAGGAGATAAAGTCAAAATTTGCAATAAGGCAAGTAGCGCAAGGCACACCTTATTTCGATATTCTGGAAACCCGAGACTTGCCCAAAGGTTTCTAGAATGTTGAAAAGGGAAAAGTCTAAATCATTATAATCTTCTAGGAAGATAAAGGACATATCCCAAGAAGGAATGGAAAACGAGCAAGGCTCTGACTTCAAATATGATTGTCATAATTATGTTCACAACTAGTATTGAAATTGGATTTTAAATACTTAGTGTGGTACATAAAATATATGTATTGATGTTCATAATCTGTTTTGAACAGGATACTGACTTCAATAGAGATTTATCTGCGAATTGAAAACGGGACGAAAGTCGATGTTTTAACCGTAGATACCTGAATTTATGAACTACCTTCGGGTTAGTACTTAAATTAGGAAAATGTTATAATGTAACTAGTTTGACTAGAAATATTATCTCTATATCGCGTATAACCCACTGCGGGTATACCTTTATATTCTAGAACACTAAAGTGTTTTATTATATGAAGATGATATTGAGATAAACATATTAGATGTGAATAACAATATTTATATTTTGAATATAAATAAATCTCATATATATTACATGACAAACAAATAGCTCAAACTGATTTGATCAGAAGAAACTAATTGTGGCATTGTTGTCAGGGACATAATTAAACAAGACTTGTATATCAACACTTTTGAAGAGTGGGTACTCGGACTGATTTGATCCCAATCAAATAAAGTCTAAGAATCTAGTTTATTGGTCAAAGTGCCTAAAACACTATTTACTTGGTAAAAGTGTAAATGCCACCGATCTGTAAGCCTTAGTTCATAGTGAAGCAAGTGGGCCCACTTCTAGCTAGGCTAGATGTGGATACGAACATTTTGTTACCTTTATGGATGTGGCGTCACGTTGTGGTTATGTGTTTCTTTTGAAGAACACAAATCGAAAACTTTTACAGTTTCGACACGAAATAGACATACAGATTGGCTATAGTATTATACCGTCACGGTAAGATCGTAATGGAAAATACTTAAGCAATAAAGTTTCGAATATACTTGAAAGTGTATAGTATTCTTTCAAATGAGGACTTCTCCCGGAACACGTTAGTATGACGGTGTGTCCGAAAAGGATTAACCGAATTTTGTTAGACATAATAAGGTTAATCACGAGTCGTTTTGAGCTACCATTTCCTTCAAAGGATGCACTAAACAGTGCAGAACTTATTTAGAATAAGGTTCCATAATAATCTGTTAGACAAAATTAATATTAGATATGAACGGGAAAAGAAACCGGGTTTCACATTCCTAAATATTTGGGTATGCTAGGCATATGTTTGGATGATTCCAAACTAAAATCCAAATAGGATAAGTGCCAATTGTAGGTTATCCTAGGGATACCAAAAGTATTATACTTATACAACTCACATGAGAACAATTAGATTGTTGCTCACCATGCGGTTTTCCTAAAATGAATACCGATATGCAGTGGTAAGTGGGAGGATAGTAAAACTCGATGAAAATCGGGGTAATACTATTCGAGAAACCGAATCCTAATGGAACATAAATAGTTCATCAAGGATGATACAAAACCATTAATCTTCGAATACACAAGAACCGCGTATGTCGGAGAGATTCAGAAAACAACCTGAGGTATGGGTTTCTGATCTCACCTCATAAAGATGTCAATCTTTTGAGGTATACCAACTGACTACGTATGAGGAAGTGATACAAGGTATCGAATCCCAATTATGAAAATGTATCATGAATCCGAAATGGATTCCATGTATATCAACATGGTTTAGACACTAGTTGATGTACCGCAAGGCGTTGTGCCTATCGGTACTGTATAAGTATCCAAGGAAGACGTACATGGATGGCAACATACCAACGTACTAGGCTAGGCTTGTAGCGAAAAGGTAGAGTTATCAACATTGTGTTGATTGCGACGAAACCTTTTACCTGTTGCCACGGTAAATCCGTTTGGATAATGCTTGCTAATGCTGCATGTTTCATTCATGAAATGTGGCAGCTGAATGCCAAAACCGCTTTCCTTAACGAAAACCTTTCGGAGGATGTTTACAACATCTTGATGGTTTTGTCCAACCATAACAAGAAAACTAGGTTTGCAGGTTATTCGATCTGTAGATGGATTGAAACAAGCATTAAGTTCTTGGAATTATCGTTTTGATGTAATTATAATGGTGTATGATTTAATTCAAAACGAAAATAATTCTTGTGTATATAAGGAGGTTAATGGGAGCGCACTGACAGTGAATGTCCTGAGTAATAATGATATATCATTTCTTGGAAATGATATTCCCATAAAATAATCAGTGAAAGCTTGGATTTCATGATAACGACTATAAGTCGTAACAACGGTACTGTAAAAGTATAATGGAACAGTGAGCTGGAAATCTTCCAAGTAAGATACTGTTACCGAATAAACAACACATGCGGGATATTGCTGCAGCTGAGGCAGCAATAGAAGTCTTCTGGGGTCGATAATATCTAATTAGATTAGATATAGTTCTTTGAGCAGCTGAGCTAGGCGTTAGCACATGCTAAAGAATTAATGGTCTCATCAACGATCCAGATAAATACTTCAACAATTCATCTAATTTGTTCGGATCATACATCGTGGCGATGTGATGATCAAATAAATCGCATCAGATGATATTCATGCAAATCCGCTGACGAAAGCCTTTCTCAGTAGTTTGAGCCAACCGTATATAGTTCGGGTGTCAGACACTCGAGTGACTGGCTATAGGCCAAGTGGGAGATTGTTGGACAATTATGACCAATAGCGTCACTATTTGTACAGCTCATAGTGTTGTTGTACAAATTAACTATGTGACAAAGGAGGTTGCACTCTTATCATTTGTGATTAGATCATCTAGATATATAAATGATAGGAGGTCCCTATGATTTGTTCCTGGATTGAGAATGATATGAGACAATAACATTTCACGAAGGATAAATCATTAAATATCCCTAGTCAGAGTATTATCGAGATTGGACATCGATAAATACGTAAAAAACTAGTATTACACTTGTGCATATTGTGAGGGCATAACGACATAGTTCTCATATATTTGGGTATAAGATACTCACGCAAGTGTAATAAGAGGTTGTGTTTTACTGATGGTACGAGAAACAGCTTTGCACTGGAAAGACCCCATCAGAATTCCATTGGTAGTATGACTATGTGTCTATGGAAATCCGAAATCTGGGCAGGTGTATTTGGTCTTAACCTGAGACTTGCACCGCTAATACTTGCGACAATAAATATACTTTGCTTAAGGTCGTACAGGGCTTTAACATGTTCTGTGTAAGCCAATACTGGGTATATTGAGAATCGTAGTGTGTTGGGTGTGATGTTAAGACGGAAGTGTCACTCCAGTCATATGGAGATGATGGTCACGTAGGATACGGAACTCGTTCTCTTAAATGCTCGAGCTATCGGGATATTATGACTAGGTCATATTTATCCGATTATGGAGACTAGTTGCCAGACATCCGATATGTGCTTCGTACGGGACAGACACAATTCTAGCCCCAGGCCTAGCACGTGATCATCCGATACTGGACAGAAATACGAAATACTATGGTATACTACGCTTGATATAGATCATATATTCCTATAAGGATATTTTAGGAGAATTGGGTAGGCATGGCGTTTTGCTAGAGGCCAACCTTGTCTTGTAAATCGGTATAAACGTAGTACGAGGTACTTACGTATTCGGATAGTCCGACGATCGTATTTACTGCCAATATATCTGGGGATCTCATGGGTCGCTTCCCGATGATTCACCGATGATGTATGACTCGCACTTTAATTAATCTGGGATTAATTAGATGAGATAGAAAATTAATCTGGGATTAATTACGGAGATATTTTATCTGGGATAAAATATTAATTAAAGAGAGAAAACGATTAATTTGGAATTAATCGATAAAATAATATATTTGATATATTATTAGAAATTGTTTTTCGACGCGAAATTAAAATTAGATTTTAATTCGGGTGAACGAATTAATTTAGAATTAATTCGTTAGCGAGTTGAATAGTGATTTCGCTAGGCGTAATCATTTAATTACGACGCAACGGAAAATTCGTTAATTTGGAATTAGCGAACCCGAGCCCGGAATTATTTACGAGCGCATTCGCATTTCGAATTCAAGTGCGGCACGCAAGTCAAATCGAACGTCAAATCGTAAGTCACATCAAGCGTCAAATCAAATGTCATTTTGAGTGATGTGACAAGTTGTCACTTGATTGAGTGATTGATGTGGTTGTTGAAAATACATTAATGGGCTTTTGCTTTTTTGACTTTTTTGGTAAATGAAAATGATTTATGTATTTGTTTTGTTTTTTTAAATTAAAATAAATATATAAATAATACATTTTCTTTTATTTCTTTTCTCTCTCTCACGGTATTAGGTTTCAAGGAAACCTAAATTTTTCCCTCCTCTATTTCCTTCTCTCTTTCACGGCTTAGAGCCACCGATTTCTTCTCTCAATTTTCTGGTTATACCGAAAAGAAGAAGAAGAAGAAGTGCTAGCACACACATGGGTTAATACAAAGGTGATAGGGCAGTGTTCTTGTGAGCTTGGAATCCATTCTTGGAGCTTGAAGCTTGGAGCTTCAATTGTGTCTCCCATGGCCGAATCTTGGAGGAGTTTCACAGCCCAAAACAAAGCACCATAGCAGCCCAAGAGAGCTCACTACCGAGCTTCAACAAGGAGAAAGAAGTGTCTTGTTCTTCGCGTCGCAAGATCCGTTCAATGTGAGTATATTCCGCACCTCCTTTGATGTGTATTCACTTGTTTCATTGCTTGATTTCATGATCTTGGGACCTAATTAGAAATTCAACAATGGTATCTTGAGCTTTGATCAAGCATGAAAAATTTTAGGGTTTCAAATTGGGTAAAATCAATTGAAGCATGATTTGGTTAAATTGATTGATTAAGTATGCTTGTATGTTGATTAATTGAAGTTGTGCATGAGCAATTTCAAGAAATTTGATTGGATCAAGTTTTCCCCAATTTTTGGGCATGGCTGAAAATTATAGAGCCCTAATCTCTTGGTGATTTTCTGTTTTTTGATCATTGGATGACTTAAAATAATTGGGTAATGTTAATTTGAGGTTTAATTGGATTGAACTTTGAATTGGACAATTTTCCCCAAATTGGAGGCTTGGCCGAAACTTGATGATTTTTGAAATTCATTGTGTTTTTTGATTTTGATTCATTGGATGAGTTGAATTGATTTGGGAAATGATGATTGTGGATTCAATTGGATTGAAACCGAATCTGAATGAAAAAACCCCTATGTTGCCGAGAATAAAGAAGCATGAAAATGGGTTTGATTTTGATAAATTGTGTTGGACACTATGTGTTGTTAAAGTGCATGATTAATTAGGCTAATTGATATTTTAGAAATATTAATTGGGTGATTAATTGTGTATTACACTTAGGTTAATGAATTATGGAATTTAGAATTTTATAAGTTAATTAATTGGGTTTATTTTGGAAATAGGGCCTTAAAGGTTGTAATTGGGCTTTTGGGCTTGGTTGTACCAAGTTAGGTTTAGGCCAATTTGGTTGGATCCAATTGGGCCCAAAACCGCATCCATAAAGTCCAATTATGACTTAATGAACCTTAATTATTTAATTGGGCCTAATGGGCCAAAATGATTTTTGGGCTTATGGGGTAAATCCCGGATTGGATTTTGGTTATTCGGTTTGACCCGAGTTGACCAAAAGTCAACGCCTTAAGAAATTAATTAAAAGCCCATTGGACTTTAATTAAATAAACATTAGATGTTAATTGGGCTTTGAGACCCGTAACGATTGAATTTGGAATTTAAATCGTAAAGGTTCGTTAATAAAGTGTAATATTTAATTTGGAATTAAATAGTGAATTAGTATTAAATACAAATTGAATTGGATTTAATTTTGTAATTTAATTTAATTCGAGAATTCGTACTTTGAGTACTTATTCGCAAGACGAGTTTGACTCGCACAAAATCAAATCGTTGTTTGAACATTGGATGATCACTAATTATCAGATGGATTAATTTGATTAGATTGATTGATAACATGCTTGCGTGAATACATGGTTGCGATGCATGAATAACGTATATCAAATGGATATTAGTCGGGTGGGACAATTTTGGAAATTGTAATAAATTTGATTTATTAATTGGACCTGCGTGTCCAGCCTTATCACCTCTATACTCTTTGTATTCTCTTCTCACCTATGCCCCTCAATGTAAATGAGGTTTCTTTAGAAGTGTAGTATAACGGGTAGAAGTAAATACATGTGCTAGCTTTGGAGAGAGAAAATGAGAGATTTGATCTAGCATCAATGTAAAGTATCCATCCGCATATCATTATTATTTTATTTCATATGCGCTTTATTATGTGTTTAGAATGCATGTTTAATGGTGTATGATGATGAGACCTTAACAAAGATAATAAATTGGTTACCAATTTGCACGCGAAAAATCATCGTTAAATATTAAGCGTCTTTCCTTCCATTGAGTGATTCTCACTCAAGATCCTAGGCGGCATTGGTTTGTTGTCTGTCGAAGATGTGTTTGAATCACGAAGGCTTTGTTCCATATCAGTGTCTTATCCAAGTTGTAGTTTGTTGGCCAAAGTCAAGACCACTTCTTGTCCATCGACATTGATTACAAAGCTTTCCATGGTCAATGAGTTGCGCTTGACTGGGATCACTAAGTTTGTTGTGCCAAAGCCAAGGCTTAGTTGATTCAGAGGAAAAATGTTAGGTAATACATTGGATGTATTGGCATATATAAGATATATGTTTCGGACTTGGATGTCCTCCTACCGGATCTAGGAATTGGATTGGATCCAATTGATCTTAGAGATCTACCTAGTTAA
This sequence comes from Zanthoxylum bungeanum, assembly GCA_019454045.1. Taxonomy (NCBI): domain Eukaryota; kingdom Viridiplantae; phylum Streptophyta; class Magnoliopsida; order Sapindales; family Rutaceae; genus Zanthoxylum; species Zanthoxylum bungeanum. The sequence goes on from SKCR01047504.1 coordinate 625,205, forward strand.
TTATCATACAATTTGTTGGCCAAAGTCAAGATTGTGTGATATTTAATGGGATCCTAGCCCACTAGGAAACACAGTTTCCCGAGTACTCGACAGAGGGTTAGAGGCTCGCCGAAAAATAATGGGAGGCAAGAATTGAATTTGCAATATTCGTTCAATTACTCGCCATACGCGCTCAATCACAAATTATTTCGTCGTTAGATTAAATGTTAGTTGGACTAATATTTAATTGTTTTTTTAATAAACAGTTGGACTGTATTATAGTTGATTATATAATTGGATTTTAGTAATCAATATATTTGAATTAATTAATTTCAATTTACAGTTGATTTTATAATTGGATTATAGTAATCAATGTAATTGAGGTTAATTAATTTAAATTATATTTGATTGTATAGTTGGACTATAATAATCAATATAATACATAGTACCACAAATCTTTGATTAAATAGTTGGACTATTAGAATCAAGATAAATGAAATGTTAGTGTTTAAAACATAATCCTAGGTGAAAATATATTTAAACGACTATAATTTTCAAATTGGGAATAAAGTTTCAGGATGGTCCTGGAAAATGATAAGTTATTTTATTTTATAAAATAATATATTATGCCTAAGCCCGGAGTTAAGCAAACAGTAGAGCATGATATTTGGAATATTCATGTGATGATAACTTTAGCGCTTAATCCATTAAGCTTGTCGCAGTAGACTCCTTAATTTCTGAATAAGAACTAAGGATTAGATCCTTAAAGTATAATAATGAAATTGAAGGATTTTCATGGATCCATTTTAGATCTTTGAAATACTAAAATTGCAATAAATAATTCTTGGAGAATTAATGACTAGTCTTAAGAAGATAAAGTCAAAATTTGCAATAAGGCAAGTAGCGTAAGGTGCATCTTATTTCGATATTCTGGAAACCCGAGACTTGCCCAAAGGCTTCTAGAATGTTGAAAAGGGCAAAGTCTAAATCATTATAATATTCTAGGAAGATAAATGACATATCGCAAGAAGGAATGGAAAACGAGCAAGGCTCTGACTTCAAATATGATTGTCATAATTATGTTCACAACTAGTATTGAAATTGGATTTTAAATACTTAGTGTGGTACATAAAATATATGTATTGATGTTCATAATCTGTTTTGAACAGGATACTGACTTCAATAGAGATTTATCTGCGAATTGAAAACGGGACGAAAGTCGATGTTTTAACCGTAGATACCTGAATTTATGAACTACCTTCGGGTTAGTACTTAAATTAGGAAAATTCTATAATGTAACTAGTTTGACTAGAAACGTTATCTCTATATCGCGTATAACCCACTGCGGGTATACCTTTATATTCTAGAACACTAAAGTGTTTTATTATATGAAGATGATATTGAGATAAACATATTAGATGTGAATAACAGCATTTATATTTTGAATATAAATAAATCTCATATATATTACATGACAAACAAATAGCTCAAACTGATTTGATCAGAGGAAACTAATTGTGGCATTGTTGTCAGGGACATAATTAAACAAGACTCGTATATCCACACTTTTGAAGAGTGGGTACTCGGACTGATTTGATCCCAATCAAATAAAGTCTACGAATCTAGTTTATTTGTCAAAATGCCTAAAACACTATTTACTTGGTAAAAGTGTAAAGGCACCGATCTGTAAGCCCTAGTTCATAGTGAAGCAAGTGGGCCCACTTCTAGCTAGGCTAGATGTGGATATGAACATTTCGTAACCTTTATGGATGTGGCGTCACGTTGTGGTTATGTGTTTATTTTGAAAAACATAAATCGGAAACTTTTACAGTTTCGACACGAAATATACATACAGATTGGCTATAGTATTATACTGTCACGGTAAGACCGTAATGGAAAATACTTAAGCAATAAAGTTTCGAATATACTTGAAAGAGTATAGTATTCTTTCAAATGAGGACTTCTCCCGGAAAACGTCAGTATGACGGTGTGTCCGAACATGATTAACCGAATTTTGTTAGACATAATAAGGTTAATCACGAGTCGCTTTGAGCTACCATTTCCTTCAAATTATGCGCTAAACAGTGCATAACTTATTTAAAATAAGGTTCCATAGTAATCTGTTAGACAGAATTCATATTAGATATGAACGGGAAAAGAAACCGGGTTTCACATTCCTAAATATTTGGGTATGCTAGGCATATGTTTTGATGATGCCAAACTAAAACCCAAATAGGATAAGTGCCAATTGTAGGTTATCCTAGAGACCATTAAGTATTGTACTTATACAACTCACATGAGAACAATTAGATTGTTGCTCAACATGCGGTTTTCCTAAAATGAATACCGATATGCAGTTGTAAGTGGGAGGATAGTAAAACTCGATGAAAATCGGGGTAATGCTATTCGAGGAACTGAATCCTAATGGAACATAAATAGTTCATCAAGGATGATACAAAACCATTAATCTTCGAATACACAAGAACTGCGTATGTCGGAGAGATTCAGAAAACAACCTGAGGTATGGGTTTCTGATCTCACCTCATAAAGATGTCAATCTTTTGAGGTATACCAACTGACTACGTATGAGGAAGTGATACAAGGTATCGAATCCCAATTATGACAATGTGTCATGAATCCGAAATGGATTCCATGTATATCAACCAAGTTTAGACACTAGTTGATGTACCGCAAGGTATTGTGCCTATCGGTACTGTATAAGTCTTCAAGGAAGACATACATGGATGGCAACATACCAATGTACTAAGCTAGGCTTGTAGCGAAATGGTAGAGTTATCAACATTGTGTTGATTGCGACGAAACCTTTTACCTGTTGCCACGGTAAATCTGTTTGGATAATGCTTGCTAATGCTGCATGTTTCATTCATGAAATGTGGCAGCTGAATGCCAAAATCGTTTTCCTTAACGGAAACCTTTCGGAGGATGTTTACAACATCTTAACGGTTTTTTCGAACCATAACAAGAAAACTAGGTTTGCAGGTTATTCGATCTATAGATGGATTGAAGCAAGCATTAAGTTCTTGGAATTATTGTTTTGATGTAATTATAATGGTGTATGATTTAATTCAAAACGAAAATAATTCTTGTGTATATAAGGAGGTTAATGGGAGCGCACTGACAGTGAATGTCCTGAGTAATAATGATATATCATTTCTTGGAAATGATATTCCCATAAAATAATCAGTGAAGGCTTGGCTTTCATGATAACGACTATAAGTCGTAACAAAGGTACTATAAAAGTATAACGGAACAGTGAGCTGGAAATCTTCCAAGTAAGATACTGTTACCGAATAAACAACACAAAGGACATCGATAAATACGTAAAAGACTAGTATTACACTTGTGCGTGTTGTGAAGGCACAACGACATAATTCTCATATATTTGGGTATAGGATACTCACGCAAGTGTAATAAGAGGTTGTGTTTTACTGATGGTACGGGAAACAGCTTCGCACTGGAAAGATCCCATCGGAATTCCATTGGTAGTATGAATATGTGTCTATGGAAGTCCGAAATCAGGGCAGATGTATTTGGTCTTAACCTGAGACTTGCACCGCTAATACTTGCGACAATAAATATACTTTGGTTGAGGTCGTCCAGGGCTTTAACAGGTTCTGTGTATGCCAATACTGTGTATATTGAGAATCGTAGTGTGTTGGGTGTGATGTTAAGACGGAAGTGTCACTCCAGTCATATGGAGATGATGGTCACGTAGGATACGGAACTCGTTCTCTTAAATGCTCGAGCTATCGGGATATTATGACTAGGTCATGTTTATCCGATTATGGAGACTAGTTGCCAGACATCCGATATGTGCTTCGTACGGGACATACACAATTCTAGCCCCAGGCCTAGCACGTGATCATCCGATACTGGACAGAAATACGCAATACTAATGGTATACTACGCTTGATATAGATCATATATTCCTATAAGGATATTTTAAGAGAATTGGGTAGGCATGGCGCTTTGCTAGAGGCCAACCTTGTCTTGTAAATCGGTATAAATGTAGTACGAGGTACTTACATATTCGGATAGTCCGACGATCGTATTTACTGCCAACATATCTGGGGATCTCATGGGTCGCTTCCCGAAGATTCACCGATGATGTATGACTCGCACTTTAATTAATCTGGGATTAATTAGATGAGATAGAAAATTAATCTGGGATTAATTACGGAGATATTTTATCTGGGATAAAATATTAATTAAAGAGAGAGAACGATTAATTTGGAATTAATCGATAAAATAATATATTTGATATATTATTAGAAATTGGATTTCGACGCGAAATTAAAATTAGATTTTAATTCGGGCGAACGAATTAATTTAGAATTAATTCGTTAGCGACGTGAATAGTGATTTCACTAGGCGTAATCATTTAATTATGACGCAACAGAAAATTCGTTAATTTGGAATTAGTGAACCCGAGCCCGGAATTATTTGTGAGAGCATTCACATTTCGAATTCGAGTGCGGCACGCAAGTCAAATCGAGCGTCAAATCCTAAGTCACATCAAGCATCAAATCAAATGTCACTTTGAGTGATGTGACAAGTTGTCACTTGATTGAGTGATTGATGTGGTTGTTGAAAAGGCATTAATGGGCTTTTGCTTTTTTGACTTTTTTGGTAAATGAAAATGATTTATGTATTTGTTTTGTTTTTGGAAAATAAAATAAATATATAAATAATACATTTTCTTTTATTTCTTTTCTCTCTCTCACGGTATTAGGTTTCAAGGAAACCTAAATTTTTCCCTCCTCTCTTTCCTTCTCTCTTTCACGGCTTAGAGCCACCAATTTCTTCTCTCAATTTTCTGGTTAGACCGAAAAGAAGAAGAAGAAGAAGTGGTAGCACACATTTGGTTAATACAAAGGTGATAGGGTAGTGTTCTTGTGAGCTTGGAATCCATTCTTGGAGCTTGAAGCTTGGAGCTTCAATTGTGTCTCCCATGGCTGAATCTTGGAGGAGTTTCACAGCCCAAAACCAAGCACCACAGCAGCCCAAGGGATTTCACTGCCGAGCTTCAACAATGAGAAAGAAGTGTCTTGTTCTTCGCGTCGCAAGATCCGTTCAATGTGAGTATATTCCGCACCTCCTTTGATGTGTATTCACTTGTTTCATTGCTTGATTTCATGATCTTGGGACCTAATTAGAAATTCAACAATGGTATCTTGAGCTTTGATCAAGCATGAAAAATTTTAGGGTTTCAAATTAGGTAAAATCAATTGAAGCATGATTCTGTTAAATTGATTGATTAAGTATGCTTGTATGTTGATTAATTGAAGTTGTGCATGAGCAATTTCAAGAAATTTGATTGGATCAAGTTTTCCCCAATTTTTGGGCATGGCCGAAAATTATAGAGCCCTAATCTCTTGGTGATTTTCTGTTTTTTGATCATTGGATGACTTAAAACAATTGGGTAATGTTAATTTGAGGTTTAATTGGATTGAACTTTGAATTGGACAATTTTCCCCAAATTGGAGGCTTGGCCGAAACTTGATGATTTTTGAAATTCATTGTGTTTTTTGATTTTAATTCATTGGATGAGTTGAATTGATTTGGGAAATGATGATTGTGGATTCAATTTGATTGAAACCGAATCTGAATGAAAAAACCCCTAAGTTGCCGAGAATAAAGAAGCATGAAAATGGGTTTGATTTTGATAAATTGTGTTGGACACTATGTGTTGTTAAAGTGCATGATTAATTAGGCTAATTGATGTTTTAGAAATATTAATTGGGTGATTAATTGTGTATTACACTTAGGTTAATTAATTATGGAATTTAGAATTTTATAAGTTAATTAATTTGGGTTTATTTTGGAAATAGGGCCTTAAAGGTTGTAATTGGGCTTTTGGGCTTGGTTGTACCAAGTTAGGTTTAGGCCAATTTGGTTGGATCCAATTGGGCCCAAAACCGCATCCATAAAGTCCAATTATGACTTAATGAACCTTAATTATTTAATTGGGCCTAATGGGCCAAAATTGATTTTTGGGCTTATGGGGTAAATCCCGGATTGGATTTTGGTTATTCGGTTTGACCCGAGTTGACCAAAAGTCAACGCCTTAAGAAATTAATTAAAAGCCCATTGGACTTTAATTAAATAAACATTAGATGTTAATTGGGCTTTGAGACCCGTAACGATTGAATTTGGAATTTAAATCGTAAAGGTTCGTTAATAAAGTGTAATATTTAATTTGGAATTAAATAGTGAATTAGTATTAAATACAAATTGAATTGGATTTAATTTTGTAATTTAATTTAATTCGAGAATTCGTACTTTGAGTACTTATTCGCAAGACGAGTTTGACTCGCGCAAAATCAAATCGTTGTTTGAACATTGGATGATCACTAATTATCAGATTGATTAATTTGATTAGATTGATTGATAACATGCTTTCGTGAATACATGGTTGCGATGCATGAATAACATATATCAAATGGATATTAGTCGGGTGGGACAATTTTGGAAATTGTAATAAATTTGATTTATTAATTGGACCTGCGTGTCCAGCCTTATCACCTCTATACTCTTTGTATTCTCTTCTCACCTATTCCCCTCAATGTAAATGAGGTTTCTTTAGAAGTGTAGTGTAACGGGTAGAAGTAAATACATGTGCTAGCTTTGGAGAGAGAAAATGAGAGATTTGATATAGGATCAGTGTAAAGTATCCATCCGCATATCATTATTATTTTATTTCATATGCGCTTTATTATGTGTTTAGAATGCATGTTTAAGGGTGTATGATGATGAGACCTTAACAAAGATAATAAATTGGTTGCCAATTTGCACGCGAAAAACCATCGCTAAATATTAAGCGTCTTTCCTTCCATTGAGTGATTCTCACTCAAGATCCTAGGCGGCATTGGTTTGTTGGCCAAAGTCAAGGCCTTTGTCTGTCGAAGATGTGTTTGAATCAGGAAGGCTTTGATCCATATCAGTGTCTTGTCCAAGTTGTAGTTTGTTGGCCAAAGTCAAGACCACTTCTTGTCCATCGACATTGGTTACGAAGCTTTCCATGGTCAATGAGTCGCGCTTGACTGGGATCACTAAGTTTGTTGTGCCAAAGCCAAGGCTTAGTTGATTCAGAGGAAAAATGTTAGGTAATACATTGGATGTATTGGCATATATAAGATATATGTTTCGGACTTGGATGTCCCCCTACCGGATCTAGGAATTGGATTGGATCCAATTGATCTTAGATATCTACCTAGTTAATTAACATACAATTTGTTGGCCAAAGTCAAGATTGTGTGATATTTAACGGGATCCTAGCCCACTAGGAAACACGGTTTCCCGAGTACTCGACAGAGGGTTAGAGGCTCGCCGAAAAATAATGGGAGGCAAGAATTGAATTTGCAATATTCGTTCAATTACTCGCCATACGCGCTCAATCACAAATTATTTCATCGTTAGATTAAATGTTAGTTGGACTAATATTTAATTTTTTTTTAATAAACAGTTGGACTGTATTATAGTTGATTATATAATTGGATTATAGTAATCAATATATTTGAATTAATTAATTTTGATTTACAGTTGATTTTATAATTGGATTATAATAATCAATGTAATTGAGGTTAATTAATGTAAATTATATTTGATTGTATAGTTGGACTATAATAATCAATATAATACATAGTACCACAAATCGTTGATTAAATAGTTGGACTATTAGAATCAAGATAAATGAAATGTTAGTGTTTAAAACATAATCCTGGGTGAAAAATGTATTTAAACGACTATAATTTTCAAATTGGGAATAAAGTTTCAGGATGGTCCTGGAAAATAATAAGTTATTTTATTTGATAAAATAATATATTATGCCTAAGCCCGGAGTTAAGCAAATAGTAGAGCATGATATTTGGAATATTCATGTGATGATAACTTTAGCGCTTAATCCATTAAGCTTGTCGCAGTAGACTCCTTAATTTCTGAATAAGAACTAAGGATTAGATCCTTAAAGTATGATAATGAAATTGAAGGATTTTCATGGATCCATTTTAGATCTTTGAAATACTAAAATTGCAATAAATATTTCTTGGAGAATTAATGACTAGTCTCAAGGAGATAAAGTCAAAATTTACAATAAGGCAAAAGCGCACCTTATTTCGATATTCTGGAAACCCGAGACTTGCCAAAAGGCTTCTAGAATGTTGAAAAGGGCAAATTCTAAATCATTATAATCTTCTAGGAAGTTAAATGACATATCCCAAGAAGGAATGGAAACCGAGCAAGGCTCTGACTTCAAATATGATTGTCATAATTATGTTCACAAGTAGTATTGAAATTAGATTTTAAATACTTAGTGTGGTACATAAAATATATGTATTAATGTTCATAATCTGTTTTGAACAGGATACTGACTTCAATAGAGATTTATCTGCGAATTGAAAACGGGACGAAAGTCGATGTTTTAACCGTAGATACCTGAATTTATGAACTACCTTCGGGTTAGTACTTAAATTAGGAAAATGTTATAATGTAACTAGTTTGACTAGAAACGTTATCTCTATATCGCGTATAACTCACTGCGGGTATACCATTATATTCTAGAACACTGAAGTGTTTTATTATATGAAGATGATATTGAGATAAACATATTAGATGTGAATAACAACATTTATATTTTGAATATAAATAAATCTCATATATATTACATGACAAACAAATAGCTCAAACTGATTTGATCAGAAGAAACTAATTGTGGCATTGTTGTCAGGGACATAATTAAACAAGACTCGTATATCCACACTTTTAAAGAGTGGGTACTCGGACTGATTTGATCCCAATCAAATAAATTCTACGAATCTAGTTTATTGGTCAAAGTGCCTAAAACACTATTTACTTGGTAAAAGTATAAATGCCACCGATCTGTAACCCCTAGTTCATAAGGAAGCAAGTGGGCCCACTTCTAGCTAGGCTAGATGTGGATATGAACATTTCGTAACCTTTATGGATGTGGCGTCACGTTGTGGTTATGTGTTTCTTTTGAAGAACACAAATCAGAAACTTTTACAGTTTCGACACGAAATAGACATACATATTGGCTATAGTATTATACCGTCACGGTAAGACCGTAATGGAAAATACTTAAGCAATAAAGTTTCGAATATACTTGAAAGAGTATAGTATTCTTTCAAATGAGGACTTCTCCCGGAACACGTCAGTATGACGGTGTGTCCGAACATGATTAACCGAATTTTGTTAGACATAATAAGGTTAATCACGAGTCGCTTTGAGCTACCATTTCCTTCAAAGGATGCGCTAAACAGTGCAGAACTTATTTAGAATCAGGTTCCATAATAATCTGTTAGACAGAATTCATATTAGATATGAACGGGAAAAGAAACCGGGTTTCACATTCCTAAATATTTGGGTATGCTAGGCATATGTTTGGATGATGCCAAACTAAAACCCAAATAGGATAAGTGCCAATTGTAGGTTATCCTAGGGATACCATAAGTATTGTACTTATACAACTCACATGAGAACAATTAGATTGTTGCTCACCATGCGGTTTTCCTAAAATGAATACCGATATGCAGTGGTAAGTGGGAGGATAGTAAAACTCGATGAAAATCGGGGTAATACTATTCGAGGAATCGAATCCTAATGGAACATAAATAGTTCATCAATGATGATACAAAACCATTAATCTTCGAAAACACAAGAACCGCGTATGTCGGAGAGATTCAGAAAACAACCTGAGGTATGGGTTTCTGATCTCACCTCATAAAGATGTCAATATTTTGAGGTATACCAACTGACTACGTATGAGGAAGTGATACAAGGTATCGAATCCCAATTATGAAAATGTGTCATGAATCCGAATTGGATTGCATGTATATCAACCAAGTTTAGACACTAGTTGATGTACCGCAAGGCATTGTGCCTATCGGTACTGTATAAGTCTTCAAGGAAGACGTACATGGATGGCAACATACCAACGTACTAAGCTAGGCTTGTAGCGAAACGGTAGAGTTATCAACATTGTGTTGATTGCGACGAAACCTTTTACCTGTTGCCACGGTAAATCCGTTTTGATAATGCTTGCTAATGGTGCATGTTTCATTCATGAAATGTGGCAGCTGAATGCCAAAACCGCTTTCCTTAACGGAAACCTTTCGGAGGATGTTTACAATATCTTGACGGTTTTGTCGAACCATAACAAGAAAACTAGGTTTGCAGGTTATTCGATCTGTAGATGGATTGAAGCAAGCATTAAGTTCTTTGAATTATCGTTTTGATGTAATTATAATGGTGTATGATTTAATTCAAAACGAAAATAATTCTTGTGTATATAAGGAGGTTAATGGGAGCACACTGACAGTGAATGTCCTGAGTAATAATGATATATCATTTCTTGGAAATGATATTCCCATAAAATAATCAGTGAAAGCTTGGCTTTCATGATAACGACTATAAGTCGTAACAACGGTACTATAAAAGTATAACGGAACAGTGAGCTGGAAATCTTCCAAGTAAGATACTGTTACCGAATATACAACACATGCACGATATTGATGCAGCTGAGGCAGCAATAGAAGTCTTCTGGGGTCGATAATATCTAATTAGATTAGATATAGTTCTTTTAGCAGCTAAGCTAGGCGTTAGCACATGCTAAAGAATTAATGGTCTCATCAACGATCCAGATAAATACTTCAACAATTCATCTGATTTGTTCGGATCATACATCGTGGTGATGTGATGATCAAATAAATCGCATCAGATGATATTCATGCAAATCTGCTGACGAAAGCCTTTCTCAGCAGTTTGAGCCAATCGTATATAGTTCGGGTGTTAGACACTCGAGTGACTGGCTATAGGCCAAGTGGGAGAATGTTGGACAATTATGACCCATAGCATCACTATTTGTACATATCAAAGTGTTGTTGTACAAATTAACTATGTGACAAAGGAGATTGGACTCTTATCATTTGTGATTAGATCACCTAGATATATAAATGATAGGAGGTCCCTATGATTTGTTCCTGGATTGAGAATGATATGAGACAATATCATTCCACAAAGGATAAATCATTAAATATCCCTAGTCAGAGTATTATCGAGATTGGACATCGATAAATACGTAAAATACTATTATTACACTTGTGCGTGTTGTGAGGGCACAACGGCATAGTTCTCATATATTTGGGTATAGGATACTCACGCAAGTGTAATAAGAGGTTGTGTTTTACTAATGGTACGGGAAACAGCTTCGCACTGGAAAGACCCCATTGGAATTCCATTGGTAGTATGACTATGTGTCTATGGAAGTCCGAAATCAGGGCAGGTGTATTTGGTCTTAACCTGAGACTTGCACCGCTAATACTTGCGACAATAAATAGAATTTGGTTGAGGTCGTCCAGGGCTTTAACAGGTTCTGTGTACGCCAATACTGGGTATATTGAGAATCGTAGTGTGTTGGGTGTGATGTTAAGACGGAAGTGTCACTCCAGTCATATGGAGATGATGGTCACGTAGGATACGGAACTCGTTCTCTTAAATGCTCGAGCTATCAGGATATTATGACTAGGTCATGTTTATCCGATTATGGAGACTAGTTGCCAGACATCTGATATGTGCTTCGTACGGGACAGACACAATTCTAGCCCCAGGCCTAGCACGTGATCATTCGATACTAGACAGAAATACGCAATACTATGGTATACTACGCTTGATATAGATCATATATTCCTATAATAGTCCGACGATCGTAAATCGGTATAAACGTAGTACGAGGTACTTACGTATTCGAATAGTCCGACGATCGTATTTACTGCCAACATATCTGGGGATCTCATGGGTCGCTTCCCGAAGATTCACCGATGATGTATGACTCGCACTTTAATTAATCTGGGATTAATTAGATGAGATAGAAAATTAATCTGGGATTAATTACGGAGATATTTTATCTGAGATAAAATATTAATTAAAGAGAGAGAACGATTAATTTGGAATTAATCGATAAAATAATATATTTGATATATTATTAGAAATTAGATTTCGACGCGAAATTAAAATTAGATTTTAATTCGGGCGAACGAATTAATTTAGAATTAATTCGTTAGCGACGTGAATAGTGATTTCGCTAGGCGTAATCATTTAATTATGACGCAATAGAAAATTCGTTAATTTGGAATTAGTGAACCCGAGCCCGAAATTATTTGCGAGCGTATTCGCATTTCGAATTCGAGTGCGGCAAGCAAGTCAAATCGAGCGTCAAATCCTAAGTCACATCAAACGTCAAATCAAATGTCACTTTGAGTGATGTGACAAGTTGTCACTTGATTGAGTGATTGATGTGGTTGTTGAAAATGCATTAATGGGCTTTTGGTTTTTTGACTTTTTTGGTAAATGAAAATGATTTATGTATTTGTTTTGTTTTTGGAAAATAAAATAAATATATAAATAATACATTTTCTTTTATTTCTTTTCTCTCTCTCACGGTATTAGGTTTCAAGGAAACCTAAATTTTTCCCTCCTCTCTTTCCTTCTCTCTTTCACGGCTTAAAGCCACCGATTTTTTCTCTCAATTTTCTGGTTAGACCGAAAATAAGAAGAAGAAGTGCTAGCACACACATGGGTTAATACAAAGGTGATAGGGCAGTGTTCTTGTGAGCTTGGAATCCATTCTTGGAGCTTGAAGCTTGTAGCTTCAATGGTGTCTCCCATGGCCGAATCTTGGAGGAGTTTCACAGCCCAAAACCAAGCACCACAGCAGCCCAAGTGAGCTCACTGCCGAGCTTCAACAAGGAGGAAGAAGTGGCTTATTCTTCGCGTCGCAAGATCCGGTCAATGTGAGTGTATTATGCACCTCCTTTGATGTGTATTCACTTGTTTCATTGCTTGATTTCATGATCTTGGGACCTAATTGGAAACCAACAATAGCATCCTCCAAACCCTCTCCCCAAAACCGTGAAACATATCCTCCAAACCCCCTGAAAACAGCCCCTATTTACAGCACAAACAACCACTGCACAGCCCTTAACCTACCTAAACAACAAAGCTAACACACTCAAACCTTCAATCTCTCTCGGCCTCTCTCAACCTACCAACCGAACACACTATAAATTAAACAAAGCCAAGCTAGCAGCCCCTCCGTCACTGCCCTCACACACAAACAAACCGACCAAAAATGAAAAGTAAGGACACACGACAATAGTTTCTCATGCATGCGCCCCTTCAACTTCTAGCCATTCCTCACGCCTAATAACACTCAAACAACAAGCCATTCACGCCTGAATACACCCATCCAACAAGCCTTCATTCACGCCTTATAATATTCATCCAGCAGCCCTCATTCACGCCCACACAGCCCCATACTTAACTCCAAACAGCCGCAAACTGCACCTTTAAACCCCACAAATTGTTTATTTAAATCCCCCAAACTGCAGCTTTAAACCCGTAAAAATTGTACCTTTATAACCGCGAACCAGTCCACTAAAAAACTGCACCAGAAATCGCACAAAACACCCCAAAAAATTGCCAAATCGCAAATAACCACCTAAAATAACGACCAGAAAAACAGCAGTGAAAACAGAGGAAACAGCGACCCAAAACAGTGGGGCGACAAGGGAAAATAGAAAATCAGTGAACTGAAGGAGTTGCGGAGCATAACGCACTTTCAAGAGGTGACTTAAGAGGTTAGACCTGAAGGCACCCTTTTTATTTATTCTCGTTCTTTTTTCTGTTATTTATTATTATTTCTTTGCATGCATATTGTGGATTCATGTGTGTTGTGGCCATGGGATGAATGATTTTGTGCTATCTCTCGTGGTATATCGGATGGAAACTCGGACATAAATTCCATAGCTGAATCCGAATGGACGGTAGTGCGGTCCGAACTCGGGATACAATTCCACGTACCACTTGAGAAACGCACATATTTCGTTTCATCCAATATTGTGTTTATTCGTAGTTTATTAGAAATAATATGTTATTTTTATGCATGATTTAGTTGTTTAGCATATTATTTCCAAGCATGATTTAGGTATTTCTTTCGCATTAGAAACTTAATTACATCTTTTCTATATTTATGCTTCGAGTATTATTTACTTATATTGCCAAGTTTATCGATTTAATGTGTTCATGAGATTATGTGCTTGCCGTTATTTCGACTTACGTTTATGCATGCAAACTTGGATACAAGTTATATGCAAACTTAGATATAGGTTGTATGCGAACTTAGATATAGGTCACTGTTGCGTAGACTCGGTTATATTATTACATAAATTCGTTCATTACAAGTGGCATAAGTAAGGGACCATTCTGAACCCAACGGTTTGAGGTCTTCCCTTTCGAGGGGTGAGTACGGCCTTAAATTATTTTCCCAGTTCACACTGGGTGACGACTCCATTTTATTTCTCCGGTTTAGTCCCCCGCGGGCTACTCCGTACTCCTGACCGGGCCGCGAGCCTGGAATAGCGTCACCGATTTCTGTGTCCTACAGTCTGGAGACTCTACTGGGGATAGAGAATCGGCCCCGAAATAATGCCTTGTAATGTTTGTGATTTTTGTTTTAGTTAACAGTGTCTATTGTGGGTTGAATGGGTTTAATCAAAGGCACTATTAGAGCTAGGTAATGGTTTGGTGTCTTCCTTCATTCACTACCTTTCTATAAGGAAAAGCTGTGAAGGCACCTAGATAATCATTTACTTAAAGCTTACCGTGATGGACTAATTTGGAGGACCTATTGGTTATTCCTGTCACCAAGGCGATAAGAGCCTAAGAGGCTTGGGTATTTAAGAGAGTTTGCTCCACCCTCCCTCTGGGGAATCTTCCATAGAAAATCCATTTGATAGTCAGTCATGCACCGTAACTCGTTGGCACATACCTTAAGGTGTAAAAAGTGTGCACTCACTTGGTCGCTCGAACCCTTGAATGGGGAGTCCTAGTTGTGGGCAATCCTTTGTCAGCGGGAGCCTTTGTCTATACCCCATAAACCCACCCGTGAATTGTAGTTGTAGGACCAATAGAAAACACCCATTTATGCTTGTGTTCATGACCATCATCATTTGGATTCAGTTGAACTTCTTGTCATGAGATATGAACTTGTGGGGCCATTTAAACTGGGATGAGTTTGTGTCTTATGACAATTAGGCCAAAAGCTTCTAAAACGACGATGGGCCATTTTGTGTTTAGGCCTTTTATCATTTGAAGTTGTTTAGCCATGTTATCACAAAAGTGTAAACCTGCTGGGCCTTTTCAACTGGGACAAGTTTGCACCTCGCAAGAGTATGATTAAATGCTTTAAAATGATAATGGGCCGACTTATATATTCCATACATTGCAAGCATCTCATGCATACACGAATCATGTTAACCATGTGTCTTAAAAGACCATAGATACTCGTTGGGTTAGGAAAGAGGGAAGACTCGTCAGAAGGCCATTAGTGAACATGAGCGAATCAGATAATGAGAGATCCCGTATGGATCAGCTGGAGACTAGTCTCACCATAGATACCCGTTACCAAGATGCATGCGCCGAAAATTGAGAAAGAAGTCAGAGCATTCCTTGGGAAAATCCAGTACATCAGCGTTTCATCGCCATGCTGACATCAGTATGCGAGCCTATCTTCAAATTACTGAGAAAGGACCAACCAGTGAAATGGAATAAGCAATGTCAGGAAGCTTTCGACAATATCAGGGAATACTTGGTGAAACCTTCCGTCTTGAAACCTCCAAGACCAGGAAAACCCTTGGTACTGTACTTGGCCATGGAACCCGAAGCGCTGGGGGCGATGATGGTACAAGCAGATGAGACGGGGGTAGAGCATGCAGTCTACTATCTCAGTAAGAAGATGCTTCCGTATGAGACCCGCTATCAAGAAGTAGAGAATATCTGTTTGGCAGTAGTATGGGCATCTAGAAAGTTGCGCCATTACTTCCAATTTTATAAGATCCAAGTGGTAGCAAATGAGGATCCCTTGAAGTTTCTGCATTTGGTGCCTTCGCTAGTAGGGAAGTTAGGCAGATGGTTGGTTTTGCTGACAGAGTTTGATGTTGAGTATCTCACTTCTAAAGTAATTAAAGGTCGAGTCGTGGCGGAGTTCTTAGCATTACAACCTATAGAAGGAGATCAATATAAGTTTGAATTCCCAGACGATGAGATCCAGGCAATAACAGTCCAAGGATGGAAGATGTATTCTGATGGAGCAGTAAATTGCAAAGGATCCGGAATATGGATTGTGATAGTAACCCCCGAGGGAGAAACCCTACCTATGGCCAAGAGGTTGATGTTTGGAGTAACCAAAACATGGCTGAGTATGAAGCATGCGCCTTCGGATTGACGGCATTGATAACCTTGAAGGCCAAGAATATAGAAATTTACGGAGACTCGATGTTGGTAGTCCGACAGATGCAAGGAGAATGAGAATTGAAGGAAGAACGGTTGAAACCCTACTTATTCTACCTTAGGAATCTGGCACAGGCCCTCCCCTATTGCAAATTCCAGCACTTTCCGCGAGAAGAGAACCAAATGTCAGACGCGTTGGCTACACTAGCTGCAACTTGGGAAAATCCAGAGAAATTGGTAATGAGACCTCTAATGTTGACAACAGCAAACATACCTGTTTACGAGATAGAAAATGTCTTAGAAGTAGAAGTCGACGATGGGAAACCGTGGTACTATGATATTTAACGATACTTAGAACGCGGGGAACTTTCGGAAGAAGCAAGCAGAAATGACATGATAGCCATTCAGAAATTGGCTTATCAGTATGTGAGTCTGAAGGGATAATTGTACAAGAGACAAGCGAATGGCATCCAACTGAAGTGTTTAAGAAAAGAAGAGGCTCAGAAGGCAATGGAAGAAGTACATGCCGGAGTATATGGACTGCACATGAATGTATTGAATTTTTCTCGTAAGATAGTAAGACAAGGCTTCTATTAGTCGACCATGGAAGCTGACTGCGCGAAGCTGGTAAAGCATTATCATGATTGTCAAGCGTATGGTAACTTGAACCATTTGCCTCACACAGAGTTGCACGGGCTATCAGAGGCGTGGCCTTTCTCAGCATGGGGAATTGACATGATTGGAGATATTTGACCGCATGCATCGAATGGACATCGCTTCATAGTAGTGGCAGTAAACTACTTTTCAAAATGGGTGGAAGCCGAGTCGTTTCACAATGTTACAGTAAAGCAAATGGCGAAGTCCATAGCCCGAAACCTCATTTGTCGATACGGAATGCCGCATCACGTGGTAACAGATAATAGAGTCCAGTTTCAATGGGAAACAAATGCAATGCTACGGAGGTATGGGATAAGACATCACAAGTTGTCACCGTAGAGACCGCAGGCAAATGGAGCAGTTGAGGCAGCCAACAAGACGATAAAGAGGATGTTAGCCAAGATGATAGAGAATTATAGAGATTAGGCCGATAAGCTGCCATACGCCCTGTGGGGATACAGAACTTCTGTGAGAACAACAACAGAAGCCACGCCTTACTCTTTGGTCTATGGAATGGAAGCAGTACTACCAGTTGAAGTTGAGATACAATCTATGTGAGTAATAGCAGAAACAAAGTTACCTGAACAGGAATGGGCCTCGCAGAGATTTGAACAGTTAACACTACTGGATGAGAAGAAAATGAAGTCCTTACATTACATGCAGATATACCAGAAGAGGTTGGCTTGAGCATTCAACAAGAAGGTGCGCCCTACTAGGATCAGAAAGGGTGATCTGGTACTTAAGTAGTCAAAGCCATCGATAATGGACCCGAGAGGAAAGTTCAGACCCAACTGGGAAGGACCCTACATAGTCCAGAAAGTAATGGGAAATGGGGCAATGAGACTGTTAGATTTGGAAGGGAATGAGTTCACCGAGCCGATCAACGTAGACAGATTGAAGCAATAGTTTACCTGAGGAATAGAAGACCAAGTGATCACCAAGAGGACTGGCGAAGACCTAACCCAACGGAATAGGAAATTCATCCATGCATGCATGCATACATGTAACGTATTTGCATTCTTTTTTTATGTTTTTGTTTTATTTTGTATTCACAGATTTCCAAGAAGAGAAGAGAAAACGGCAAATACAAGCCAACCAGGAGCAGCAACACATTAGTATCAGTTTCATAAATGGATCCCAAGGTTGAGGCCCACAGTAGTATTAGTTCGGGAATAGATCCAGGGTTAAAGCCCACAATAGTATCAGTCGGGAATGAATCCCAGGGTTGAGGCCCACATCAGTATCAGTTTCGGGAATGAATCCTAGGGGACGAAACCCACATTATCAGCAGTTGAAAGAAAGAATTCATGTGGAGTGAAAAAAAAGACCTTGATGGTTAGGCATATGTCCGGTGATGACATTGTTTGCTGTAAGGGAGAAACCTTAGAAACGATAAGTGCGAGATGTGCTCTCATCCGGTATTTTGAGTGGTTGATCTCGGCTAGACTCTTGAGCACTTGATTACGAGATCTTAGTAGTAGAAGCCTGAGTAGTCGGCGAGATGACTAGTCGAAGAGATGACGGATCAGTGAATGACCGTTTGCCTAGATGTCCATCCTGGTTTACTTATGTTACGATATGTGATATGGTTGGAAACGAAGAAAAAGTCTCTGAAAAGAAAAGGAAAAAATAGACCACCTATAACCGATAAGCGTGAAGCTACCCATGGGCGAGTATTAGGACCACCATGAGAAGAAATGCTACCTTAAAGTGCAGGTGTTTCGAAAAAAGAGAAAAAAAAAAGAGAAAAAGAAAAAGAAAAGAGAAAAAAGAAGTTCAAAATGAAAAGAAAGAAAAGAAAGAGATGAAAGAAAAGAAGAAGAAAACCATATCATGTTGAGTACGAACGAGTAATTGCAGAGTATGATCAAGACATCTCGGTTGGTTAGACCGACTGATCCAGTTCTCCGAGACAAAATCATCGAGTTGGCTTACTTAAGGATTAAACCGCGAAAGAACCTTGGCACACACACACTTGGATTCTAGTTCAGATTACTCATTCAGACGGTCGGGTTTGAGTATATGAAGTACTTGAAGGTTCTCTAGTTTCGACACTGGGCATCCCATTAGGATAAAAATATATTTAGCTATCAGGATTATCTCGTAAGAGTAGTATAGTATGTTGGTATGTAGCAGTACATCAGGAGATTTACCTTGACCTAATGGAAGCATAAAAGAACAAAAAGATGAAATGAGACTGGGGGCGACCAGTCTACCCTTTCTCATACAGCACGGTTCGGGAATGAACCATCATCAACAGTTTTGGGAATGAATCTCAAGGTCGAGGCCCACTTCATCAGAAGGTTCGTGAATGAACCATCATCAACAGTTTTGGGAATGAATCCCAGGGTCAAGGCCCACATCAGCAGCAGTTTTGGGATGCGTCCCAAGATCGAGGCCCACATCAGCAGTAATTTTGGGATGCATCCCAGGGTCAAGGCCCACATCAGCAGCATTTTTGGGATGCGTCCCAGGGTCGAGGCCCACATAAGTAGCAGTTTTGGATACGTCCCAATCAGCAGCAGTTTTGGGATGCGTCCCAGGGTTGAGGCCCACACATCACTTACAGTTCCGGGATGCGTCCTAGGGCACTGCATCATCAGTTTTGAGATGCGTCCCAGGGTCAAGGCCCACACATCAGTTTAGTTCCGGGATGCGTCCCAGGGTCGAGGCCCACTACATCATCAGTTTTGGGATGCGTCCCAGGGTTGAGGCCTACATATCAGTTACAGTTCTGGGATGCGTCCTAGGGTTGAGGCCCACTGCATCATCAGTTTTGGGATGCATCCCAGGGTCGAGGCCCACACATCAGTTGTAGTTCAGGGATGCGTCCCAGGGTCGAGACCCACTACATCATCAGTTTTGGGATGCGTCCCAGGGTTGAGGCCCACACATCAGTTGCAGTTCCAGGATGCATCCCATGGTCGAGGCCCACTGCATCATCAGCACAGTTCGGGAATAAAGCCCACATTCGGTGGTTCTGGAACAAAGCCCAGGGGTCGAAGCACCTCATCACCATATCAGCTCAGTTCGGAAGTGAATCCTAGAGATCACAGTATCTTGTAGGGATGAACCTTGGGGTCGAAGCACCTTACCAAAATATCAACCCAGTTCGAAGCAACAGGCAAGCCAAGTGGTAGCTGGCGAGCCAGGTAAGTGAAAATGCATTGCATAACTTTGATAGGATTGTCATTGTCACACACTGCACAAGTCTTATCAAAGTGGAGATGATTGTAGGTACTGCATTTTTACATATAAGTCCCGATGATGATCCTCGTATGGAGGCACTACCTCTTAAGTTACGGAAGTCACGAGAAACAGACGTCGGAAGGGAAAAGTCAGAAATCAATACATTGTTGGAATCAATTCGTTTGCTTAGTTTCGGGTTTGCTCGTTGAACCTCTGTTTTAAAATTCATCTTTGGCCCAAAACCCCCGCAAGCCACACACCAAGCCACACACCAAGCCCACCAAAAAGAACCCCAAACACACGCCCAAACCCTCTAATTCACGCCCATATCCTCCCAAAATAACAAATCCACACATTAAACACATTTTGAAATAAAAAACAAATCACCTTCCCAAATTAAAAGATTCAAATCAAATCTCATCAATCACCTTCCTAATTAAATTAAATCACATGCCTAAACTAAATCAATCAAATCAAATCTCATAAATCCCTTTCCTAAACTAAATCAAAACACCTTCCTAAATTGAAGAGATTATTTCCTTATGACACACAAATTAAATATTCCCCCATAATCACACAATCTCCGTTTTCCTACCCGTATAAGGTAAACCCCAACCCTCTCCTATAAAAAGAAACATAAACCCAACCTTAGAACCCATAGAATCACGTCTAAGAGACAAAGAAAATAACCTTCCCATTTCCGTGAATAACATCCTCCAAACCATCTCCCCAAAACAGTGAAACACATCCTTCAAACCCCCTGAAAACAGCCCCTATTTACCGCACAAACAACCACTGCACAGCCCTTAGCCTAAACAACAAAGCTAACACACTCAAACCTTCAATCTCTCTCGGCCTCTCTCAACCTGGAAACCAAACACACTACAAATCAAACAAAGCCAAACTAGCAGCCCCTCACGTCACTGCCCTCACACACAAACAAACCGACCAAAAATCAAAAGTAATGACACACGACAATAGCTTCTTATGCATACACCCCTCCAACTTCTAGCCATTCCTCACATCTAATAACACTCAAACAGCAAGCCATTCACGCCTGAATACACCTATCCAGCAAGCCTTAATTCACGCCTAATAATATTCATCCAGCAGCCCTTATTCACGCCCACACAGCCCATACTTCACTCCAAATAGCCCTAAACTGCACCTTTAAACCCCGCAAACTGCACCTTTAAATCCCCCAAACTGCACCTTTAAACCCGCAAAAACTACACCTTTAAAATCACGAACTAGTCCATTAAAAAACTGCACCAGAAACCGCACAAAACACCCATCCAAAACCGTAAACAACCACCTAAAATAACGACAAGAAAAACAACATCAAAAACAGAGGAAACAGTGACACAAAACAGCAGGCGATGAAGGAAAATAGAAAATCAGTGAACCGAAGGAGTTACAGAGCATTAACCCTTCCGACAACCGCGTAACGCACTTCTAAGAGGCGACTTAAGAGGTTAGACCTGAGGACACCCTTTTTATTTATTCCCGTTCTTTTTTCTGTTATTTATTATTATTATTATTTCTTCGCATGCATATTGTGGATTCATGTGTGTTGTGGCAATGAGATGAATGATTTTGTGCTGTCTCTCGTGGTATATCGGATGGAAACCCGGACGTAAATTCCGTAGCCGAATCCGAATGGACGGTAGTGCGATCTAAACTCGGGATACAATTCCACGTACAACTTGAAAAACGCACATATTTCATTTCATCCAATCTTGTGCTTATTCGTAGTTTATTAGAAATAATATGTTATTTTTATGCATGATTTTGTTGTTTAGCATATTATTTCCAAGCATGATTTAGTTATTTCTTTCGCATTAGGAACTTAATTATATCTCTTCTATGTTTATGCTTAGATTATTATTTACTTATATTGCCGTGTTTATCGATTTAATGCGTTCATGAGATTGTGTGCTTGCCGTTATTTTGACTTACTTTTATGCATGCAAACTTAGATACATGTTATATGTAAACTGTGATATATGTTGTATGCAAACTTAGATGTAGGTCATTGTTTCGTAGACTCGGTTATATTATTACATAAATCCGTTCATTACAAGTGGCATAAGTAAGGGACCATTCTGAACCCAACAGTTTGAGGTCTTCCCTTGCGAGGGGTGAGTACGTCCTTAATTTATTTTCCCAGTTCACACTGGGTGGCGACTCCATTTTATTTCTCCAGTTTAGTCCCCCGCGGGCTACTTCGTACTCCTGATCGGTCCGCGAGCCTAGAACAGCGTCGCCGATTTCTGTGTCCTACAATATGCTTCTTGTATTGGAAACATAATGTATGCTATGTTATGTACTAGACCTGACACCAATTTCGGAGTCAGTGTGACCAGCCGATATCAATTTGATCCAAGTAATGATCATTGGACAACCGTGAAACAAATCCTAAAATATCTTAAAGGCACCAAGGATAAGTTTCTAATATATAGAGAAAATGAGCTACAAGTTAAAGGTTATACAAATTCTGACTTCTAGGGAAATCTACATGATAGAAAATCTACATCAGGATACATATTTGCCCTTAATGGTGGTGCTGTAAGTTGGCGTTGTTCAAAGCAAGGCTCAACAGCTGAATCCACCACTGAGGAAGAATTTGTATCACCTTCATAAGCTGCTAAAGAAGTTGTTTGGATTAGAAATTTTATCAAAGGACTTAGTGTTGTGCCTAGTACTACAGATTCGATCCCATTGTACAGTGATAATAAGGAAGACATCGCGCAGGATAAGGAGCCGAGGGTGCATTCCAATTGTAAACACGTGGAAAGGAAATACCGCGTAATTAGATAGATTATTGAACGAAAAACATAGTGGTCTTGAAGGTTCAAGGACAATACAACATAACAGACCCGCTTACAAAAGCCTTACCTCATAAGTTATTTGATAAACATGTGGAGGAGATGGGACTTCGGTACCATCCAGATTGGCACTAAGAAAGTGGGAGTTGGTGCTTGGAGTGCCAATCCTATTTGTACATTTTATTATTTATTAATAAAATAACTATATTTTACATTTCATCCTATTAATGATATTGTCATTATGAGTATTAGATTGATGTATAAATATGCTAAGAATGACATCGACCTTAGAATAGTTTTGACATTGGGTATAAACTATTTTTAAAATAAATATTGGTAGTCGTTGGTTTTGGAATATGGTCGAATTCCTATAACCTAGAAGACTATCACATGTCATATATTGGAATTGAAGTTCCAATGGTTTAATGCGATGTACCATGAGTTTTGGAAACTCGTATAGACATGTGGGTATTCATTGGAGTGAATATTGAATGACTCATAGGTGATTCCTAATAGTTGGAAGTACACACCACCGTCAATAGGAATCTCCTCGAGTCGAGTAGCATATGTAATCCTTTTATTATAGGATATCATTGATTTTGTGTGAGATCCTCCACACTTAGATGCCATATATGTCAGAAACCTTTCATGGTTTGGCCTTTAGATGTTCGTTGGGTGTGGACCGATGCACTCATTAATCAAGTGCGAAGCAAGATAGGATTCGTCGGCCCATATGTGTACCATAAGGGGTTTAGGTATCCATGTTAGTAAAGTCATGATTCTTAAATCTTTGGCCAAAGTAGATCACCTAGAGTGGATCGCATCAGTTATGAAGAATCGTGGACATGTCGACATGAGATGTGCGTCTCGGAAACTTGACGGTATATTCTATGTTTCTTAAGCACAATTAGGATAGTCTACGATGAAGGAATTATTAAACATAAGTGATGACCTCAACTTCTATAGTTCAAAAAGGTCATTCGTGTTCTTCGCAAATTTGGAGGTAGTCGAAATGCGTACATATTAGCTAGGCTTATATGACTAACGTGTCTGAACTTAGAAAGTCCCAATATGAAGTTTACTCGTTGAGCACTTGGGTAGCCAATTATTTTTGATAAAAGATAATATTCGATGTTATAATTATTAACTAAGCTAATCAAGTGTTATTGGATAATATTGATTATTCACTTTGACCTAATTGGATTAATTGGATTAATTCCATAATTACCAATAGCTTAATTGTAAAATCATAATTATCTCTACCATTTGAGGATATTATGGTAATTATAAGTATGTAATAATAGATGGTTTTGACTTGATTAAATTGGATTAAATCAAGGTGGCAAACATGTAACTAATCCATTTCCTTATCATTATCTTAATTTAATTTGATTAAATTAAAATGGGAGACAATGGAGATTTGTCACATCTAATTATACATATTTTGAAAAATTAGATTAAGCCCACTTAAAAGTTGATTACAACTTTTATTAATTAAAAATTACATATGTTTTGCTATAAATAGCAAGCTTTAGGAAGGTTTTAATTATAAGTTCAAATACAAGCATAAGCAAATTCTTGAGAAAAGTGTTTAGAGAAGCTTGTGAGGTCTCTACAACATTTCATCTAGGAGAAATCAAGATTGGATCTTGAAGTGAAGCTTGAAAGCATTGGAAACAAGATTGGATCTTGAAGTCCAGCTTGCACACTTTGGAGGTTCTCCAACAATTTCAACAAAGAAGAAGTAGATTGGATCTTGCATCAAGCTTACTGGGTAATGTTTGATCTTCTCCTAAGCTATGTTTATTTGTGTATTAGATGCATGATCACATAGCTTAATGTTGAATAAGGCTAATCAATTATGTTAGGATACTTTAGAATTATAAACACAACATGCTTGTAATTAGGTAAAAAATATTCATGTTGGACATGGAACAATTAATTAGAGTTTGGAACTCTAGATTAAAGCTTAGAGCTATGGCTACCATTCTAGAATCACTTGACCACCTTTGGGTGACCTAGAATTGTTCACGAGACATTTCTTATTGGGATTCTAATTTGGTTTGTGTATTGGATTCAAAATTTACGCAAGTGCGTATTTAGAATAAATTTATATTTTTCTAAAAATATTTGATATTTTGAAAAACTTGATTTTTACTCTATAACATGTGTTTATGTTGGTTTTGAAATTAAAAATTAATTTTGGGTGTTTTTGAAGAGTTTAGCGAAGACTGGAAGCAGCTAGGGTAAAATACCCTAATTGGTTCAACTCACTGGAAAGTGAGCTAAAGCATTCAAAATGAAAACAAAGAAAAAAAATTAGCATGCTGTGCGCGCACTAGAGCGCGCGCGATAATTTTATTTTGCTTCGTTTTAAAGCTTTCGGACTATAATTTAGTCTTGATTTTTTCCTGTACTCTCGTAATGGAATATAGTATTTTATTAAATAATTTAAAATTACACCCATACTTGATATACATTGTTTATACCCATTTCTTCTACTCGAGGCACCGATCTGACCCTAGGGGTTCCACAACTGCCCCAACAGTAAGAAGATAGAAGATTGATGCTACCTGAGGAGGATGTCTGGGAATGACGACTTGGCAGAAGAGGACGGTAGTTAAATATATTAATATAAAGCCTGATCGTCATGATTATGTTCATTCTGTCTGTGTTATTATCTTTTATAAAGTTCCTGGCACTAAATTTTAAAATTAGTCGATACCGATAACTATGAGACATATGAACTTAGGGTTTATATACTTTAATTTGGGTTTTTTATGATTTGAGCATGATTTCTTCAAATTAGTTGTTTGGTTGAGCTTGGTTGATGATGAATTAGATTTATGCATCTTAAAATTTGAGAAAATGAATTGGATAATTTTTTCCCCAATTTCCTTGCTTGACCGAAAGTATGACCCTAGATATATCATGGTGATTTTTTTGATTTTAGACCATTGGATGTGTTTAAAGCATGATGAGTATATTGATTGTTGATTTAATTATATTGAAATCAAAATTGGATATAATTTATGGATATTGCCGTGAGTTAAGAAGCATAAAATTGATTGATTTTGCTTCAATTTGTGTTAGACATGAGTTGATAAATTAAAGCATGGTTAATTAGATAAATTGGTGTTTTGGAAATATTAATTTAACTAATTAATTGTGGCTAATACACTTTAATTAAAATTAATGTGAAATTTGGAAATTTGTATTAATTAAAATAAGCCTTTAATTTTGAATTGGGCTAATATTGTTGTATTTAGGCTTAATGGGCTTGGTTGGGCCAAGTTGGTATAGGACAATTGGATTGGATCCAAATTGGGGAAAAAACCATTCCATAAAGTCCAAATAGAATAATTGGGCCTTTAAATATTTAATTGGGCCTAATGGGCCAAAAATGATTTTATGGCAAAGGATGATTCCTTATTGGGCTTTGGTTGCCAAAGTCAATGCCTTAAGAATTAATTAAAAGCCCATTGGACTTTAATTAAATTGACATTGGATGTTAATTGGGCCTTTGGACCCATTTAGATTGGATTTAGAATCTAAGTCTAAAAGGCACAAATATAAGTGTAATTATTTAATTTGGAATTAAATATGAATTAGTATTTGATATAAATTAAATTGGATTTAAAATTATAGCTCGATATAATTCAAGAATACGCACTTTGAGCACTTATTCTTAAACGAGTTGGACTCGCGCAAATCAAATCGTTGTTTGAACATTGGATGGTCATTAATTTAAAGATTAATTAATTGGATTATATTGATTGAATAACATGCTTTGTGTGAATACATGGATGTATTGTATGAATAATGTATATCAGATGGATATTAGAAGGGTGAGGGCAATTTTGGAAATTGTTGTAATAAATTTAGAATTTATTAAATTGGACCTGCGTGTCCAGCCTTTTACCTCTTGACTCTTTATACTTCTCTTCTCACCAATTCCCCTCAATGTAAATGAGGTCTCTTTATTGTATTATGTAATTGGGTAGAAGTTAGAATAGTGCTAGCCGGGGAGAGGAAATGGAGAATCCATCCAAATATCATTATTATTTATTTCGCGCCTTATAAAGCTTTTAGAATGCATGCTTAAGGGTGTATGATGAGACCTAATCAAAGATAATAAATTGGTTGTCAATTTACACGAAAAAACCCTCAATACAATATGAAGCGATTTCCTTCTATTGAGTGGTTCTCTCTCAAGATCCAAGATTGGCATTGGTTTGTTGGCCAAAGTCAAGATCAATGTCCATCGCGGATGTGTTTGAACCAAGAAAGCTTTGTTCCATATCGCATGTCTTGGGCAAGTTGTGACTTGTTGGCCAAAGTCAAGGTCACTTCTTGTTCATCGACATGGATTACGAAGCTTTTCCACTGTCAATGGGTCCCGCTTAACTGGAATCATTAAGCTTGTTGAGTTAAAGTCAAGGCTTAGTTGATTCAGAGGAAAAGGTTAGGAAATATATTGGATATATTGGCGTATATATTGTATATATGTTTCGGACTTGGAGGTCCACCTATCGGATCTAGGAATTGGATGAGATCCAATTGATCTTAGAGATCTACCTAGTTAAATATCATACAACTTGTTGGCCAAAGTCAAGGTTGTGTGTTATTTAACGAGATCCTAGCCCACTAAGAAACTAGGTTTCCCGAGTACTCAACAGAGGGTTAGAGGCTCGCTGAAAAATAGTGGGAGGCCAGTATTGAATTTGTAATTTCGTTCAAATACTTGCCAAATACACGCTTTCAAATTATTTTCGTCGTTTTATATATTTATTAGTTGGACTAATGTTTTATTATTTTCTTTTAATAGTTGGACTGTACCCGTAATCGTTAATTGAATAGTTAGACTATTGCAATTAAGATGGTCGGAAAGATAAACGTTAGGGAAATTATCATGGGCGAAAATGTCTTTAATGGTGTGAACTTTCATGACTAGGATATGAACCTCAGGATTTTCCTGGGGGCCGAGAAGATGCTCTATATGATAGAGAGACCTCTCGGGCCTGAGCCCGGAATTGAGCGGTCGCTTGAGCTTGAGCTTTTGGAAGACTCACAGTGATGACAACTCAAATGCTCAATATGTCATGCTTGCCGCAATGACCCCACAATTTCTTCGTCAAAACAAGGGATTGGATCCCTATGAAATGATTTTGAACTTGGGGGACCTTCATCGATCTAACTTTAGATCGCAGAGGTATGAATTGCAGAAGAAGCTCTTTCGCTTTCGCATGTCAAATGGTACATCTGTTGAGCATCATGTATCATAAATGATTACTGACATCGAACAGCTGGGACAATTAGGTATAGTCTTCGAGGATGAGACTTCCATAGATTTGATCTTACAGTCTCTTCCTAACAGCTAGAGCGGGTTCATCATGAACTATAATATGATGAACCAAGAAAATACTCTTGGAGAGTTGATGACAATGCTTAAAGAATCAGAAAAGAGCTTTTGAAGGGCAAGAAGCGCGAGGCGCACTTCGCTTCGACATCTCAGAATGCCAAGGCTTGGCCAAAGGCTTCTAGAGGTGTGAAGAAGAAGAAAAAGAGAAAGGGCAAGGCCAAATCATCAAAGTCTTCTGGAAAGGCAAGAGACAAATCTGAAGATTTCTGCCTACAGTATGGCAAACAGGGTCACTGGAAACGTGACTGCCGTGAGTACAAGGCGCACATAAAGGAAGTGAAAGTGGGCAAGACACCAGCTTCAGGTATGTTTGTTATAGAAATAAACATGTCTACTTCTAGTTTTAAAAATTGGATTTTTAATTCTGGTTGTGGTACTCATATATGTACTGATGTGCATGATCTAGCAGAAGACTGGCTTCAAGAGAGATCGACCTCCGAGTTGGAAATGGGACTAGAGTCACCGTTTTGGCTATTGGGACCTATATTTTGGAACTGCCATCGGGACATGTACTTAATTTATCAGACGTTTATTATGTACCTAGTTTGACTAGAAACATTATATCAGTATCTTGTTTAACCATTTGTGGGTACATTTTTGTATTCAGAAACACCGAGAGTTTTGTTTATAAAAATGATTTTGAGATATGTAGTGCTGATATTAATAATGGTCTTTATATTTTGAATATAAACAAATCTCAAACATATAACATGACAAACAAAAGGCTTAAATTAAGTAACAAAGATAAAACTTATATGTGGCATTGTCGTCTGTGACACATTAACAGGACTCGTATATCCACACTTTCGAAGAGTGGGTATTTGGGCAGATTTGATCCAAATTCATATAACGTCTGTAAATCTTCTTTATTAGGTAAAATGCCTAAAACACCTTTTAGCGGTAAATGTGCACGTGCCACCGAACTGTTAGCCCTCGTTCATATTGACGTATGCGGGCCCATGTCTAGCCAGGCTAGAGGTGGATATGAATACTTCGTAACCTTTACGAATGATGCATCGCGTTATGGTTATGTGTATCTTATGAGACACAAGTCGGAAATATTTGATAAATTCAAAGAGTTTCGACACGAAGTAGAAAAACAGGATGGCAAAAGTATTAAAACATTACTTTCATATCGTGGTAGAGAATACTTAAGCAATGAGTTTCTTTATTACTTGAAAGAGTATGGTATTCTTTCATAGTGGACTCCCCCCGGAACACCTCAATTAAACGGTGTGTCCGAACGAAGAAACTGAACTTTGTTGGACATGGTAAGGTCTATGATGAGTCGCACTGAGCTACCAATTTCCTTCTGGGGATATGTTGAGCAGTGCAAAACTTATTTGAATAAGGTTCTATCAAAGTCTGTTCAAAAGACTCCATATGAAATATTGACAGGAAAGAAACCGGGTTTCTCATTCCTGAAGATTTGGGGATGCTGGGCTTACGTTAAACGTTTGGATGATACCAAACTAGAACTCAAATCGGATAAGTGCCTATTTGTAGGTTATCTTAGGGAAACCAAAGGATATTACTTCTACGACCCACAAGAGAACAAGTTATTTGTTGCTCTACATGTGTTTTTCCTCGAAAAGGAATTCCTAAATGCAGTGGTAAGTGGGAAGAAAGTAGAACTCGATGAAAATCAGAGTGATACTGTTCATTGCACCAATTCCCTAACGGAACACGAACAGTTCATCAGGGATGAGACTGTACCACAATCTTCTAATACACAACAACCGCATAGGTTGGAGAGAGTCAGAAAATAACCTGAGAGGTATGGGTTTCTGATCTCACCTCATGTAGATATTAATCTTATTATGGATAATGAGCTGGCTACATATAAGGAAGTGATACAAAATATCGACTCCGCTTTATGGAATGAAGACATGAAGTCCGAAATAAATTCCATGTATACCAACCAAGTTTGGACACAGGTTGATGCACCAGAAGGCGTAAAGCCTATTGGTTGTAAATGGGTATTCAAGAAGAAAACAGACATGGATGGCAACATACAAACGTATAAAGTTATGCTGTTGGACAGTTATGACCCATAGCGTCACTATTTGTACAGATCATGGTGTTGTTGTACAAATTAACTATGTGACAAAGGAAATTACTGTTTTATCATTTGTGATTAAATCACCAAGATATATAAATGATGAAAGGTCCATATGATTAGTTCCTTGATTGAGATGATATGAGACAATATCAATCCACAAAGGTTTAATCATTAAATATCCCTAGTCGTAGTATTATCAAGATTGGACATCGATAATACGGAATAGACTAGTATTACACTTGTGCGCGTTGTGAGGGCATAACGACATAGTTCTCATATATTTGGGTATAGGATACTCATGCAAACGTAGTAGGAGGTTTTGTTTTACCGATGGTACGGAAAACTGCTTCGCTCTAGATAGACCCATCGGAATTCCATTGGTAGTATTACTATGTGTCGATGGAAGTCTGAATCAAGGTAGGTGTATTTAGTATTAACCTGAGACTTGCACCGCTAATACTTGTGACAATCAATATGCTTTGGTTTTGGTCGTCCAGGGCTTTAACAGGTTCTATGTACGCCTCTACTGGGTATATTGAGAATCGTAGTGTGTTGGGTGTGATGTCGAGATGGAAGTATCACTCCAGTAATAGTGGAGATGATGATCACGTAGGATACGAAACTCGTTCTCTTATATGCTGCAGCTATCGGGATATTATGACTAGGTCATGTATATCCGATTATAGAGACTAGTTACCAGATATCCGATATGTGCTTCGTACGAGGCAGACACAATTCCAGCCCCAGGCCTAGCACGTGACATCCGATACTGGATCGAGATACGCAATACTACGTATACTACGCCTGATATAGATCACTTACTCCTGTAAGGATATTTCTAGAGAATTGGGTAGGCATGATGCTTTGCTAGAAGCCAACATTGTCTTGTAAATCGGTAAAAACGTAGTACTAGGTATGTACGTGTTCGGATAGTCCGACGAACGGATTTACTGCCAACATATCTGGGGATCCCATGGGTCGCTTCCCGAAGATTCACCGATGACGTATGACTCGCACTTTATTAATTTGGGATTAATTAGATGAGAGAGAAAATTAATCTGGGATTAATTGCGGAGATATTTTATCTGGGATAAAATATCATTTAAAGAGAGAGAACGATTAATTTGGAATTAATCGATAAAATAATATATTCGATATATTATACGAAATTGGATTTCGACGCGAAATTGAAATTAGATTTTAATTCGGGCGAACGAGTTAATTTAAAATTAATTCGTTAGCGATGTGAATAGTGATTTTGCTAGGCATAATTATTTAATTGTGTTGCAACGGAAAATTCGTTGATTTGGAATTAGCGAACCCGAGCCCGGGAGTGTTTGCGAGCGCACTCGCATTTCGAATTCAAGTGCGGCCCGCAAGTCACATCAAGCGTCAAATCATTAGTCACATCAAGCGTCTAATCACTTGTCACTTTGAGTGATGTGACAATTTGTCACTTGATTGATTGATGGGAGTGGTTGTGGCTTTAATTGCCATTTGACTTTTTGAAAGTTGGATTTGTGTATTAGATACACAAAATCAAAAACAACCTAACACTTTTTCTTCTCTCTTTCCTCTCCCCACACTCTCGGCTTGGAGGCCATTTTCTTCTTTTATTTTTCTGGTTTTCACCGTGAGATGAAGAAGAACAATAGGAAGTTTTGCGGTAAAATTTCCGGAGTGCTAGCACACTTTAGAGTCTTGCGAATGTGATAGGGAACTGAACCCGTGAGGATGGAATCACCACTCGAAAGCTTGGAGCTTGGAGCTTGGAGATGGCCGAAATTTGGAGGAGCAAAACTGCTCAAAGCCGAGACACCTAGGGAAAAGCTAAAAGTTTTGTTCTTCGTCGCATCGCTCAACCGATCGATGTGAGTATTCCGCAACTTTTTTGATGTATTCGCACTTAGTTTCTATGCTTTAAATCGATCCTCGGGACCGTAGAACTCCAACAATGGTATCAGAGCGGATTGAGCATAAAACTTTAACTTAGGGTTAAAATTGGGTAAATTGTATTTGAGCATGATTTGATAAAATTTATTGATTGAGTATGCTTAAATGATGTTTAATTGATGTTTCATTGGATTAATTTCATGAAAATTTGATAAGATCATTTTTCCCCAAAATGTGAGGCTTGGCCGAATACATTAGAGCCATAAATGTCTTGGTATTTTTTATTTCGTTGATCATTGAATGACTTGAAACGATTGAGAATGTTGATTTAATGTTGATTGTGGATTTAATTGGATTGAAACCAAATTGGACATAAATTAACCCTAATTGTCGAGACTTGAAGAGCATGAAATGGGTTTGATTTTTGATTAAAATGTGTTCGGCATGTTTTGATGTTAATGAGCATAATTAATTGTACAAATTTGTATTTTGGAAATGTTAATTTGGGTAATTAATTATGTAATACACTTTGAATAATTAAATTGTGAAATTGGAATTTTGGAATTTAATTATGTTGGACTTAAATTGGATTTGGGATTGAAAAGTTGTTATTGGGCTTATTGGGCTTGGTTATACCAAGATTGGTTTAGGCAAATTGGTTGGATCCAATTGGGCCCAAAACCATATCTATAAAGTCCAATTATGACTAATGGACCTTAATACTTTAATTGTGCCTAATGGGCCTAAATTAGTTTCTAGGCACATAAGGGTGATTCCTTAAATGGGCTTTAGTCTTTGGGTTTGACCCAAGTTGACCAAAAGTCCATGCCTTAAGAAATTAATTAAAAG
This sequence comes from Zanthoxylum bungeanum, assembly GCA_019454045.1. Taxonomy (NCBI): domain Eukaryota; kingdom Viridiplantae; phylum Streptophyta; class Magnoliopsida; order Sapindales; family Rutaceae; genus Zanthoxylum; species Zanthoxylum bungeanum. The sequence continues at coordinate 658,407 of SKCR01047504.1, forward strand.
CCCACTGGACTTTAATTAAATTGACATTGAATGTTAATCGGGCTTTGAGACCCGTAACGGTTAGATTTAGAATCTAAGTCGTAAAGGTTCGTTAATAAAGTGTAATATTTAATTTGGAATTAAATAAATGGATTAGTATTAAATACATATTAAATTGGATTTAATTTTGTAGTTTAATATAATTCAAGAATTCGTGCTTTGAATACTTATTCGCAAAACGAGTCGGACTCGAGCAAAATCAAATCGTTGTTTGAACATTGGATGGTCATTAATTATCAGATTAATTAATTGGATTAGATTGATTGATAACATGCTTGTGTGAATACATGGTTACGATGCATGAATAATGTATATCGGATGAATATTAGATGGGTGGGGTAATTTTAGAAATTGTTGTAATAAATTTAGAATTTATTAATTGGACCTGCGTGTCCAGCCTATTACCTCTTACTCTATGTATTTCTCTTCTCACATATTCCCCTCAATGTAAATGAGGTTTCTTTAGAAGTGTTATGTAACAGGTAGATGTAATACTTATGCTAGCGGGAGAGAGGAAAGCGAGAGATTTGATCTAGGATCAATGTGTAAAGTATCCATCCGCATATCATTATTATTTATTTATATGCGCCTTATTATGTGTTTAGAATGCATGTTTAAGGGTGTATGATGATGAGACCTAACAAAGATAATAAATTGGTTGTCAATTTGCACGCGAAAAACCCTCACATAATATTAAGCGTTTTTCCTTCCATTGAGTGATTCTTGCTCAACCAAAACTGGCATTGGTTTGTTGGCCAAAGTCAAGGCCTTTTTCCGTCGAGGATGTGTTTGAATCATGAGAGCTTTATTCCATATCGGTGTCTTGTCCAAGTTATGATTTGTTGGCCAAAGTCAAGATCACTTCTTGTCCATCGACATTGATTACGAAGCTTTCCAAGGTCAATGGGTTCCACTTAACTGGGATCACTAAGTTTGTTGTGCCAAAGCCAAGGCTTAGTTGATCCAGAGGAAAAAGGTTATGCAATATATTGGATATATTGACATATATAAGATATATGTTTCGGACTTGGATGTCCCCCTACTGGATCTAGGAATTGGATGGGATCCAATTGATCTTAGAGATCTACCTAGTTAATTATCATACAATTTTTTGGCCAAAGTCAAGATTGTGTGTTATTTAACGGGATCCTAGCCCACTAGGAAACAAGGTTTCCCAAGTACTCAACAGAGGGTTAGTGGCTCGCCGAAAAATAGTGGGAGGCAAGTATTAAATTTGCAATATTTGTTTAGTAACTTGCCATACGCGCTCATTCAAATTATTCGTCAAATAAATTAATATATTAGTTGGACTAATATTTAATTATTGTTTTAATAAAACAGTTGGACTGTATTCAAACTATTTCAATTATAGTTGATTTTATAATTGGATTATAGTAATCAATATAATTGAATTTAACCAATTAAATTATAGTTGATAATATAGTTGGACTATAGTAATCATTATAATAAATAGTACCTAAAATTGTTGATTAAATAGTTGGACTATTAGAATCAAGATAAAATTGAAAGATTAGTGTTTAAAACATAATCCTGGGTGAAAAATGTATTTAAACGACTTTAATTTTCAAACTGGGATTAAAACTTCAGGATAGTCCTGAAAACTAATAAGTTACTTTATTTGATAAAATAACATATTAAGCCTAAAGCCCGGATTTAAGCAAAAGTAGAGCATGATCTTTGGAAGATTCATGTGATGATAACTTTAGTGCTTAATCCAATAAGCTTGCCAAATTGACTCCTTAATTTCTTAATCAGAACTAAGGATTAGATCCTTATAGTATGATAATGAAATTGAAGGATCTTCATAGATCTATTCATAGATCTTAGAAGTACTAAATTGCAATAGTGAACTCTTGGAGAGTTAAAGGCTATTCTCAAGGAGAAAAGGCCAAAGTTTGCAGTAAGGCAAGAAGCGCAAGGCACACCTTATTTCGATATTCTAGAAGGCCAAGGCTTCTGCAATGTGGAAATGGGCAAAGGCAAAATCATTATAATCTTCTGGGAAGATAAAGGACATATCCCAAGATGTCTGCCTAAATGTGGCAAACGGGATCGCGGAAGCATGACTGCCGTTTCGACAAAGCAGACATAAAGGAATTGAAGACAGGCAAGGCTCCGACTTCAAATATGTTTGTCATAAATATGTTCACTACTAGTATTGAAATTGGATTTTAAATACTTAGTGTGGTACATAGATATGTACTGGTGTGCAGAATCTGCTATGAGCAGGATACTGACTTCAGTAGAGATTAATCTGCGAATAGGAAACGAGACGAAAGTCGGTGTTTTAATCGTAGAAACCTAAGTTTATGAACCACCCTTCGGGTATGTACTTAAATTAGGAAACTGTTATAATGTAACTAGTTTGACTAGAAACATTATCACTATATCAGTGTATAATCCGTTGCGGATATACCTTTATATTCTAGAACACTTAAGTGTTTTATTTTATAAAGATGATATTGAGATAAACACATTAGATGTGAATAATAGTATTTATATTTTGAATATAAATAAATCTCAAACATATAACATGACAAACAAATAGCTCAAAATGATTTGATCAGAAGAAACTTAATTGTGGCATTGTTGTCTGTGACACAATTAAACAAAGACTCGTATATCCACACTTTCGAAGAGTGGATACTATGTCATTTGATTCCATTCAAATAAAGTCTACGAATCTAGTTTATTGGGCAAAGTGCCTAAAACACCTTTACTTGGTAAAAGTGCAAGTGCCACCGATCTGTTAGCCCTAGTTCATAGTGAAGCAAGTGGGCCAATGTCTAGCTAGGCTAGATGTGGACATGAATATTTTGTGACCTTTACAGATGTGGCATCGCGTTATGGTTATGTGTTTCTTTTGAAACATAAATCGAAAACTTTTAGAGTTTTGATACGAAATAGACAAACTTGTCGGCTAAAGTATAAAATCGTCATGGTTAGACCATGATGAAAATACTTAAGCAATAAGTTTCTCAAATACTTGAAAGAGTATAGTATTCTTTCAATGAGGACTCCTCCCGGAACACGTCAATTTGACGGTGTGTCCGAACTGAGAAACCGAATTTTGTTGGACATGATAAGGTTAATCATGAGTCGCTCTGAGCTACCATATCCTTCAACGGATACACATAAACAGTGCAAAATTTATTTAGAATACGGTTCCATAAAATCTATTTGACATACATCATATTAGATATGGACATGAAAAAAATTGGATTTTCTCAATCCTGAACATTTGGGTATGATAAGCAAATGTTTGGATGATACCAAACTAGAACCCAAATAGGATAAGTGCCAAATTGTAGGTTATCTTAGGGATACCAAAGTATAGTACTTATACAACTCACAAGAGAACAATTAGATTGTTGCTCACCATACGGTTTTCCTAAGAGGAATACCTATAAGCAGTGGGAAGTGGGAGGATAGTAAAACTCGATGAAAATCAGAGTAATACTATTCCAGGCACCAATTCCTAAATGGAACACAAATGGTTCATAAAGGATGAAACTATACCAATAATCTTCGAATACACAAGAACCACGTAAGTCAGAGAGAGTCAGAAAATAACCTGGGGTATGGGTTTCTGATCTCACCTCATAAAGATATCAATCTTATTGAGGAACACCAACTGACTACGTATGTGGAAGTGATACAAGGTATCGACTCCCTATTATGGCAAAGTGCCATGATATCCGAAATGGATTCCATGTATATCAACCAAGTTTGGATACTAGTTGATGTACCGCAAGGCATTATGCCTATTGGTACTATATAAGTCTTCAAGGAAGACATACATGGAAGGCAACATACCAACACACTAAGCTAGGCTTGTAGCGAAAATGTATCGTTATCAACATTGTGTCGATTATGATGAAACCTTTTACCTGTTGCCACGGTAAATCCATTTGGATAATGCTTGAAAATACTGCATGTTTCATTTATGAAATATGGCAGCTGGAATGCCAAAATTGCTTTCCTTAACGGAAACCTTTAGGAGGATGTTTAAAATATCCTGACTGTTTTGTCGTACCATAACTAGCAAACAAGGTTTGCAGGTTATTCGATCCATGTTTGGATTGAAGCAAGCATTGAGTTCTTGGAACTGTCGTTTTGATGTAATCATAATGGTATATGATTTAATTCAAAACGAAAATGATTCTTGTGTATATAAGGAGGTTAGTGGGAGCGGACTGACAAATGAATGTACTATATAATAATGATAACATATCATTTCTTGGAAATGATATTCGCATAATAATAATCGGCGAAAGCTTGGCTTTCATAAAAATGCTCCGTAGATTCTTGGGAGAAAAAACCTTTATTCTAGGAATAAAGATATGCTGGGATAGATTTAAAGTTGTTAACACTCTCCGAAAACTCGTACATTGAAAAATATACACGACCTGGTGTCTCATGCGCTTTGAGCATATGGATTCACAATCAAGCCAATCCAAGTGATAGTCACTGGATTGATGTTAAGAACATCTGTTAGCATCTTAGAGATCTAAGGATGCTGTCTTAAACTATGGAGATGGAGAACTTGAATTGACTGGGATCACTGCTGCAAGTTTCCTAACCGACAAAATGACTATAAGTCGTAAAATGGTACTATACAGTTTGAATAACAGAACAGTGAGCTGGAAATCTTCCAAGCAAGATACTGTTACCGAATAAACAACAAAAGCGGAATATTGCTGTAGCTGAGGCAGCAATAGAAGTCATTTGGGTCGATAATAATCTAATTAGATTAGATATAGTTCTGTTAGTAGCTGAGCTAGGCTACATCGCAGGCTAAAGAATTAATGGTCTCATCAACGATCCAGATACATACTTCAACTATTCATCTGATTCGTTCGGATCATACATCATTGTAATGTGATGATCGTATAAATCGCATCAGATGATAATCATGGAAATCCACTGACAAAGTCTTTTCTCAGAAATTCGAGCGAACCGTACATAGATCGGGAGTAAGACACTCGAGTGACTGGCTATAGGCCAAGTGGGAGATTGTTAGACAGTTATGATCCATAGCGTCACTATTTGTACAGATCATGGTGTTGTTGTACAAATTAACTATGTGACAAAGGAAATTACTCTTTTATCATTTGTGATTAGATCACCAAGATATATAAATGATGAAAGGTCCATATGATTAGTTCATGGATTGAGATGATATGAGACAGTATCAATCCACAAAGGTTTAATCATTAAATATCTCTAGTCGTAGTATTATCGAGATTGGACATCGATAATGTGGAATAGACTAGTATTACACTTGTGCGCGTTGTGAGGGCATAACGGCATAGTTCTCATATATTTGGGTATATGATACTCATGCAAGTGTAGTAGGAGGTTGTGTTTTACCGACGGTACGGAAAGCAGCTTCACTCTGGATAGACCCATCGGAATTCCATTGGTAGTATTACTATGTGTCTATGGAAGTCCGAATCAGGGTAGGTGTATTTGGTCTTAACCTGAGACTTGCACCGCTAATACTTGCGACAATCAATATGCTTTGGTTTTGGTCATCCAGGGCTTTAACAGGTTCTGTGTACGCCTCTGTTGGGTATATTGAGAATCATAGTGTGTTGGGTGTGATGTCGAGATGGAAGTATCACTCCAGTAATAGTGGAGATGATGATCACGTAGGATATGGAACTCGTTCTCTTATATGCTGCAGCTATCGAGATATTATGACTAGGTCATGTATATCCGATTATAGAGACTAGTTACCAGACATCCGATATGTGTTTCGTATGAGGCAGACACAATTCTAGCCCCAGGCCTAGCACGTGACATCCGATACTGGATCGAGATAAGTACTACTACGTATACTACGTCTGATATAGATCACTTATTCCTGTAAGGATATTTCTGGAGAATTCAGTAGTCATGGTGCTTTGCTAGAAGCCAACATTGTCTTGTAAATCGGTAAAAATGTAGTACTATGTACGACCGTGTTCGGATAGTCCAACGACCAGATTTACTACCAAAATATCCGGGGATCTCATGGGTCACTTCCCGAAGATTCACCGATGACGTATGACTCGCACTTTATTAATCTGAGATTAATTAGTTGAGAGAGAAAATTAATCTGGGATTAATTGCGGAGATATTTTATCTAGGATAAAATATCATTTAAAGAGAGAGAACGATTAATTTGGAATTAATCGATAAAATAATATATTCGATATATTATACGAAATTTGATTTCGACGCGGAATTGAAATTAGATTTTAATTCGGGCGAACGAGTTAATTTAGAATTAATTCGTTAGTGATGTGAATAGTGATTTTTCTAGGCATAATTATTTAATTACGTCGCAACGGAAAATTCATTAATTTGGAATTAGCGAACCCGAGCCCAGGAGTGTTTACGAGCGCACTCGCATTTTGAATTCAAGTGCGGCCTGCAAGTCACATCAAGCATCAAATCATTAGTCACATCAAGCGCCAAATCATTTGTCACTTTAAGTGATGTGATAATTTGTCACTTGATTGATTGATGGGAGTGGTTGTGGCTTTAATTGCCATTTGACTTTTTGAAAGTTGGATTTGTGTATTAGATATACAAAATCAAAAACAACCTAACACATTTTCTTCTCTCCTTCCTCTCCCCACACTCTTGGCTTTTAGGCCATTTTCTTCTTTTATTTTTCTAGTTTTCACCGTGAGATGAAGAAGAATAAAAGGAAGTTTTGTGGAAAAATTTCCGGAGTGCTAGTACACTTTAGAGTCTTGCGAATGTGATAGGGAATCGCACCCGTGAGCATGGAATCACCACTCGAAAGCTTGGAACTTCGAGCTTGGAGATGGCCGAAATTTGGAGGAGCAAAACTGCTCAAAGCCGAGACACCTAGAAGGGAAAAGCTAAAAGTTTTTTTCTTCGTCGCGTCGCTCAAACGATTGATGTAAGTATTTCGCAACTTCTTCCATGTATTCGTACTTAGTTTCTATGCTTTAAATCGATCCTCGGGACCGTAGAACTCAAACATATCCATGTAGCGAAATGGTATCGTCAACGACATGGTGTCGATTACGACAAAATTTTTTCACCTGTTGCTATTATTAAATCCATTCGGATAATGCTTGCTATTGCTACATATTTTGATTATGAAATATGGCATATGGACGTCAAAACCGCTTTCCTTAATGGAAACCTTTTGGAGGATGTTTATTGATAAGTGTGGTTTATACCCACTTATTCCAATATATTTAGCTTATTGTTTTGTTATAATTCGAGATATTTAATATCATTTATAATTTATTTTATGTTTTATTTGTAGGAGCATCAATATATGGATCGGGGAATAATTGCACGTGTTTTGGGAAGTTTCGGGAACACAGGATGAGTACGGAGCATTGCCAAATCATCAGGCGCCATGGCGCCAAAGTCACATACACTTTCCAGAGGGATGGGCGCCATGGCGCCCATGAATATCAAGTAAGTGGCGCCATGGCGCCACCTAAACATCAAAGGCGCCATGGCGCCACAATTAAAAAGAAAAAAGGCGCCGTGGCGCCTGTTGAAGAAATCAGGAAGGCGCCGCGGCGCCTCAAGCTGCATAAGACCCATACAAATTGCCGAGACTAACGCGCCACGGCGCTGCGGAAGAAGAGACGCGTGCTCCAGGATTTAATTTTAGGGTTTTCAATAATCCTAATGCTACCCAAAGATTCCCAGCCCCCGGTATAAATATAACATTACATCCAACATTCAAAGGGAGGCTAATACAAAGCACAAAACACAGAAACACATATTTTTAGAGATCCAAGGAGAGGATTGAAGAGCGACAAGAGGAGATTAAGGCTGTGACATCCGAAAAGGAAGAGATTCAATTCGGGTTTTATCTTCATATTTCTTTCTTAAAACTCTAATGATTTCCATTAAATTCGTGGCTTGATTATTTATTGTTTTATCTTTTGTCATGAATTTACTCCTTAATTTTGGAGAACGATTGTAATCTATGCTCAAACCTTGTATTTTGTTTATCAGTTTTGTAATGAAGTTTTATTAATTATTTATATTCTTTTGAGTTTAATGCTTCTTGATTGCTGGCCACAATTTGAGATGATGAATGTTTAGAATCTATCACTCGAGAGAGGGGATTTTGAATAGATCTAGAGAATATAACCTAGGATTTTATAGAGTTCGAGAGAATCTGTAGTCCTTTGAAGTCGTTAAAATAGAATCACAAATCGTAATGAGTTGTTAACTATTGGATTTTTATAGAGATATCGAAGTCTATAGTTGATAATATTTTCACTCGGCACTCGAGAGAGGGAGTGAATATTTTAGGATCTTGACTTATAAATAATATAACTGAACAAAGATTAATTGGCATGAAAAATACATAGGAGACAGCTAGGTGAAATCAGGATCCAGAATCTCTATCGTATTAGTTCCTCCTATTTTATTATTTTTATATTTTATTTATTTATTAAAAATCTTTATTATTATTTTCTAAATAAAGTTAGGATTATCAATTGTAGTACTTAGTGCGAGTTAACGCAATCCCTGTGGGTTCGACACTCTTTCACTGATTTATACTAAAACTTGACACCGTACACTTGCGGTACGATATAAAAATATCACAACAAGTTTTTGGCGCCGTTGCCGGGGATTGTTTGTTTAATTCACATTAATACTACTACCACCAAGTAATCTTAACTTTAATTTAGAATTTTATTTTTTTTTTTGTTTTTATTTTTGTTTTTATTTCTTATTTTCTTTATTTCTTTTATTTTTGTCTTAAGTTTTATTTTTGTTTTTATTTCTTATTACTTATTTTTATTTCTTATTTTATTTTATTTTATTTTTTATATTTTTCATACGAGGTGAGTTTGAAAAGAAGTAATGGCAGATTCTGTTGGTGCACTGATAGCTCAAGTATCGTCCCTCGCGACTCGCCGAATGTGCAGTCCAGAATTTCTAATTGAGAGAAAATCTACATATCTTGGGGGACCATCTATGGATAAATCACCACAGTCTGCCAAGCTTTCTTTTTCATGTCATAAGAACCGGTGGACACCAAAGAAGAAAGCAGATGAGATTACCCGGTTCATTACGTTTAAGCCACCATGACCATTTGGGTGGTTGCGTCTGGCTGAAGACGTTAAACTTAGCGCTTGCGGGGAGGCAACCCTTGCATTTATTTTATTATTATTTTATTTTATTTTATTTTATTTTATTTTATTGTGTGCTATTTATTTATTTGCATGTTAATTATGCAGGTAGCACGAGACACACAACGCCCGCGCAACCAAATGCTAACCAGCAAGAGTCTGATCAACTCATGCACGGTAGTGTTGTTCCTCACTTTTGCTATTGATATTCATCTTACATTGAGGACAATGCAATTTTTAAGTTTGGGGGTGTGTGCATGTTGTTTACTTGTTATTTAGTTTATTTAGTTGTTTAAAGTTATATAAAAAAAAAAAAAAATTTGTTTTTGTCTTTGATAGTAAAGCATAAATCCTGTGATGATATTGTTTGTTTATAGGTGAAATTTTAGAAACGATGAGTGTTCGATTTACTTTTATCTGATGCCTTAAATAACTGATCTATGTTTGACTCATAAGCACTTAAAAGTAGGTTTTTAGCAGTGAAAACTTAAGTAGTTGACAATGTGACTAGTTGAAGAAATTGCATGTTGATGAATGACCGTTTGCTTAGATATCTATCTTGATTTGCTAGTGTTATGAAGTATGGTATAGCTAAAAATAAAAATGTCTCTAGAGAAAGAAAATAAACCACCTATAACCGATAAGCGTGAAGCTACCCATGGGCGAGTATTAGGACCACCATGAGGAGAAATGCTACCTTAAAGGGTAGGTGAGTTGAAAAAAAATATGAGTGCAAAAAGAGAAAAGCAAAAAGAGACAAGAAAAGAAAAGAAAAATCTTATTATACTGAGCACGAAATAAAGCAAATACTGAGCATAATTGAGATATCTAGGTTGGTTTGACCCATCAATTCTAATTTCTAAACGAAATCATTGAGTTGGCTTCCTTAGGATCAAAGCTGTGAATGAACCTTTACACACACACACCGTGAGTCTAGCTTAGATAAGTTATTCAAGAATTTGGATTCGAGTTGCAATTGTGTACTTTGAAGGTTCTCTAAGTTCATTTATAAGCTTTCTTTGAGGATATATTTATGCGTAACTATCAGGACTATCTTTTGTTATTTGTTTAAATTTTTGCATGATTGTATGTGAATGACGTTTGTGGGTGTCGTCGCTGTAAGCCCTCACGAGACTATAACTCGTCCACTAGGGTCACCTAGGGGTTTAAAGGCTTGTTACATATGCTAAATGCAATCGTGATCCCTACGAAAGTGGCTTAGTTAATTTAGTAATTTTTAATTATTTATTTGAATTTAGTTTTTAGTTTATCTTTTGCTCGGGACTAGCAAAACCTTAAGTTTGGGGGTATTTGATAAGTGTGGTTTATACCCACTTATTCCAATATATTTAGCTTATTGTTTTGTTATAATTCGAGATATTTAATATCATTTATAATTTATTTTATGTTTTATTTGTAGGAGCATCAATATATGGATCGGGGAATAATTGCACGTGTTTTGGGAAGTTTCGGGAACACAGGATGAGTACGGAGCATTGCCAAATCATCAGGCGCCATGGCGCCAAAGTCACATACACTTTCCAGAGGGATGGGCGCCATGGCGCCCATGAATATCAAGTAAGTGGCGCCATGGCGCCACCTAAACATCAAAGGCGCCATGGCGCCACAATTAAAAAGAAAAAAGGCGCTGTGGCGCCTGTTGAAGAAATCAGGAAGGCGCCGCGGCGCCTCAAGCTGCATAAGACCCATACAAATTGCCGAGACTAACGCGCCACGGCGCTGCGGAAGAAGAGACGCGTGCTCCAGGATTTAATTTTAGGGTTTTCAATAATCCTAATGCTACCCAAAGATTCCCAGCCCCCGGTATAAATATAACATTACATCCAACATTCAAAGGGAGGCTAATACAAAGCACAAAACATAGAAACACATATTTTTAGAGATCCAAGGAGAGGATTGAAGAGCGACAAGAGGAGATTAAGGCTGTGACATCCGAAAATGAAGAGATTCAATTCGGGTTTTATCTTCTTATTTCTTTCTTAAAACTCTAATGATTTCCATTAAATTCGTGGCTTGATTATTTATTGTTTTATCTTTTGTCATGAATTTACTCCTTAATTTTGGAGAACGATTGTAATCTATGCTCAAACCTTGTATTTTGTTTATCAGTTTTGTAATGAAGTTTTATTAATTATTTATATTCTTTTAAGTTTAATGCTTCTTGATTGCTGGCCACAATTTGAGATGATGAATGTTTAGAATCTATCACTCGAGAGAGGGGATTTTGAATAGATCTAGAGAATATAACCTAGGATTTTATAGAGTTCGAGAGAATCTGTAGTCCTTTGAAGTCGTTAAAATAGAATCACAAATCGTAATGAGTTGTTAACTATTGGATTTTTATAGAGATATCGAAGTCTATAGTTGATAATATTTTCACTCGGCACTCGAGAGAGGGAGTGAATATTTTAGGATCTTGACTTATAAATAATATAACTGAACAAAGATTAATTGGCATGAAAAATACATAGGAGACAGCTAGGTGAAATCAGGATCCAGAATCTCTATCGTATTAGTTCCTCCTATTTTATTATTTTTATATTTTATTTATTTATTAAAAATCTTTATTATTTATTTTCTAAATAAAGTTAGGATTATCAATTGTAGTACTTAGTGCGAGTTAACGCAATCCCTGTGGGTTCGACACTCTTTCACTGATTTATACTAAAACTTGACACCGTACACTTGCGGTACGATATAAAAATATCACAACATTTATATGTAACAGCCTGACGGTTTTGTCGTGCCAAAACATGCAAACAAGGTTTGTAAGTTAAATCGATCCATTTATGGATTGAAGCAAGCATCGCGTTCTTTGAACCAACTTTCTGATGAGATCATAAAAGAATATGATTTCGTTCAAAACAAGGTAATCATTGTGTATATAAGACGGTTAGTAGGAACATATTGACATTCATTGTCCTTTATGTTGATGATGTATTGCTTATTGGCAATGACATTCCCATGCTACAATCGGTGAAAGCTTGACTTTCATTAAAATTCTCTATGAAAGATCTGAGAGAAGCAGCTTTTATTCTGGGAATAAGGATCTACCGGGATAGATCTAGAAAACTACTTGGACTCTCACAGAGCTCGTACATTGACAAAGTGTTGAAGATATTCAACATGGATCAGTCTAAGAGGGGACTGTTGCCAGTGTCACATGGCGTCACTCTATCTAAGGATATGTGTCTAAAAACTCAAGATAAGAGAAATAATATGAGTTGGATCTTGTTCGCTTCTGCAGTTGGATCGATCATGTATGCCATGATATATGAGCGACCTGATGTCTCGTATGTTTTGAGCATGTGTAGTCGCTATCAGGCCGATCCAGGTGATGGTCACTGGGTTGCGGTAAAGAACATCCTTAAGTATCTTAGACGAACTAAAGATACTTTCTTAATCTATGGAGATGGAGAACTTGAGGTAACTCGGTTTACCGATGCAAGTTTCCAAACTGATAAAGACGACTGTAAGTCGCAATCCGGGTACACATTTTGTTTGAATAACGGAGCATTGAGCTGGAAATATTCTAAATAAGAGACTGTTGTCGATTCAACAATAGAAGCGGAATATATCGCTGCAGTTGAAGCAGCAAAAGAGGTAGTTTGGATCTATAAATTTCTAATTAGATTAGGAGTAGTTTCGTTAGCAGCTGAGCCCGTTCCTTTGTATTATGACAATAACGGGGCTATAGCGCAGGCTAAGGAACCGCGGTATCATCAACGATCCAAACATGTACTTCGACGTTTCCATCTGATTCATGAGATCATACAGTATGGTGATGTGAAGATCGATAAGGTCGTATCAGATGACAACATTGCAGATACGCTGACGAATGCTATTTCTCAGCAAAATTTTGATTGATATATACATAGTTCATCTGTTAGATACTTAAGTGACTGGCTATAGGCCAGGTGGGAGATTGTTGGACAATTATGATCCATAGCATTTCTATTTGTAAAAAGCATTGTGGTTTTTGTACAAATTAACTATGTGACAAAATAAAATGTTATTTTATCATTTTGTAATTAGATTACTTGAATATATAAATGATAAAAGTCCTAATGATTAGTTCCGGATTAATAAGATATGAGACAATATCAATCCACGAAGGTTTAATCACTAAATATCCCTAGTCATAGTATAATCGAGACTGGACATCGATAATGCGAAATAGACTAGTATTGCACTTGTGCGCGTTGTGGAAGCATAACGTCATAGTTCTCATATATTTAAGTATTGGATACTTATGCAAGTGTGATAGGAGGTTGTGTTTGCTGATGGTAAGGAAACAGCTTCACTCTAGATAGACCCATCGGAATCCCATTGGTAGTATGACTATGTGTCTATGGGAATCCGAATCTGGGTAGGTGTATTTGGTCTTAACCTGAGACTTACATCGCTAATACTTGCGACAATCAATGCGTTTTGGTTTTGGTCGTCCGGGACTTTAACAAGTTCTGTGTACGCCTCTTTTGAGTTTATTGAGAATCGTAGTATATTGGGTGTGATGTCAAAATGGAAGTATCACTTCAGTCATATGGAGATGATGATCACGTAGGGATACAGAACTGATATTCTATTATGTTGCAACTATCGAGATAATATGACAAGGTCATGATTATCCGATTAAAGAGACTAGTTGCTAGTGACCCGATATATGCTTCGTACGGGGCAGACACAATTCCAGCCTCAGGCCTAGCATGTGACATCTGATACTGGATCGCAATACGCAATACTTTATATACTACACCTGACAAAGATTATATTTTCCTTAAAGAATATTTTCTGGAGAATTGGGTAGGCACAGTGCTTTGATAGAAGCCAACAATGTCTTGTAAATCGGTAAGAACATGGTACGAGATACGCACGTATTCAGATAGTCCGATAACCAGATTTACTTACAATATATCTAGGGATCTCATGGGTCACTTCCCGAAGATTCACCGATGACGCTTGACTTGAACAAAATTAATCTGGGATTAATTACGAGAGAGAGAAAATTAATCTAGGATTAATTGCGGAAAAAATTTATCTGGGATAAAATTCGATTAGAAGAGAGAGAACGATTAATTTAGAATTAACCGATTAAATAATATATTTGATATTTTAAATGAAATTAGATTTCAAAGCGGAATTCAAATTGGATTTTAATTCGGGCAAACGAATTAATATAGAATTAATTCGCTAGCGACTTTCGTAATAATTTTGCGAGACATTATTATTTAATTAAATTTGATTTAATTATGTTGAAACGGAAAAGTTTGTTAATTCAGAATTAACGAATCCGAGCCCGATATGTGTTTTGCAAGCCCACTTGGATTTTGAATTCAAAGTGGGGCCCACATCAAGTCACATCACTAGTCAAACACTTACCTTTATGGTGATGGAAGTTAGTAGTGGTTGTTTGCTTGTAAAACACATTAGCTCATTTTTTAATTGATTTGTAAGAGACCTTTACCAACTTTGGAAGATTTGGTATATGGATTTGATTTTTGGAAAATCAAAAAAATCTCACACTCTCTCATCACTTGCAATTGGCGTGAAAATCCTCTCCCTCTTCTCTTCTCAATTGCCGAGAGTTGCTTCTCACAAAGGGGAATTTTTGTTGCAAAAATTTCCATTGCTAGCACATTAAAGAGTCTACAAAGGTGATAGGGAAACTATCCCATTGAGTTTGGAATTCTAAGATCAAGCTTGGAGCTCAACATACAAACAAATGAGGGTTTGGAGCATTACACAAAGGTTGAAAATTTTTGTTATCTCCACATCCGCTATAACCGATCGTTGTAAGTATTTTTCCACAATCTTACTTCGATTATTCACACTTGTTTATGCTTAATAGATCCTTGGCATGTTCTAAGAGAACCCAACAATGGTATCAGAGCCAAATTAAGCATGAAATGGTTAGGGTTCATAAACTGGAATTTGGGGACTTCGTGATTTGAGCATGATATCTTCAAATTGAATGTTTGGTTATGTTTAGATTATGATAACTTAGAGTTATGCATGATTAATTGTGAGAAAAATTGATTAGATAATTTTTCCCTAATTACCTTATGATGACCGAATATAATGACCCTAGTAGCTCATGGTGTTTTTTTGATTTTTAGACCATTGGATGTGTTTAAAATGCATGAGATATATTGATTTGTGATTAAATTAGATTGAAATCAAAATTGATAAAAAAAAAATACATGAAAACCGTGAGCAATAGAAGCCTGTTATGAGTTGATTTTGTTTCAATTATGTTGGACATGAATTGAAAATGATAAAGCTTGATTAATTAATTAAATTGGTGTTTTGGATATGTTAATTTAACTAATTAATTATGGGAATACATTTAAATTAAAAATAATGATATTTGGAATATTGGAATTTAATTAATAAGGCTTCAATTTGGAATTGGGCTAAAAATTTTATATTTGGGCCTAATGGGCTTTGTTGGGCCAAGTTGGTTTAGGACAAATGGATTGGATCAAAATTGGGCCTAAAACCATTCCGTTAAGTCCAAATAAAATAAATGGGCTTTCAAATAATCAATTGGACCTAATGGGCAAAAATTAATTTTATGGCAAATGGTGATTCCTTATTGGGCTTTGGTTGTCAAAGACCATGCCTTATGAAATTAATTAAAAGCCCATTGGACTTTAATTAAATTGACATTGGATGTTAATTGGCCTTTGAGACCCATTAAGATTAGATTTAGAATCTAAGTCTAAAAGGCACATTAATAAGTGTAATTATTTAATTTAGAATTAAATATGAATTAGTATTGAATACAAATTAAATAGGATTTAAAATTGTAGTTCGATATGATTCAAGAATTCGCACTTTGAGTATTTATTCTTAAACGAGTTGGACTCGCGCAAATCAAATCGTTGTTTGAACATTGTATGATCATTAATTCAAATATTAATTAATTGGATTAGATTGATTGAATAACATGCTTTATGTGAATACATGTATGTATTGTATGAATAATGTATATCGGATGGATATTAGATGGGTGAGGGCAATTTTGGAAATTATTGTAATAAATTTAGAATTTATTAAATTGGACCTACGTGTCCAGCCTTTATCTCCTGACTCTTTGTACTTATCTTCTCACCAATTCCCCTCAATGTTAATGAGGTTTCTTTATTGTATTATGTAATTGGGTAGAAGTTAGAATAGTGCTAGCCGGGGAGAGGAAATGGAGAGATTTTTTCTAGGTTCAATTTCTTAAATATTCATCCGTATATCATTATTATTTATTTCGCGCCTTATTATGCTTTTAGAGTGCATGCTTAAGGTTGTATGATGAGACCTAATCAAAGATAATAAATTGGTTTCCAATTTACATGAAAAACCCTCAAACAAATATTAAGCGTTTTCCTTCCATTGAGTGGTTTTCTCTCAAGATCCAAGATTGACATTGGTTTGTTGGCCAATGTCAAGATCAATGTCCATCATAAATGTATTTGAACCATGAAGGCTTTGTTATATATCGCATGTCTTGGGTAGTTGTGACTTGTTGGCGAAAGTCAAGGTCACTTCTTATTTATCGACGTGGATTACGAAGCTTTCCCACTGTTAATGGGTCCCGCTTAACTGGAATCATTAAGCTTGTTGAGCCAAAGCCAAGGCTTAGTTGATTCAGAGGAAAATGTTAGGAAAATATATTGGATATATTGGCATATATATTGTATATATGTTTCGGAATTGGAGGTCCACCTACCGGATCTAGGAATTGGATGAGATCCAATTGATCTTAGAGATCTACCTAGTTAAGTATTATACAGCTTGTTGGCCAGAGTCAAGGTTGTGAGTTATTTAATGGGATCCTAGCCCACTAGGAAACTAGGTTTCCCAAGTACTCAACAGAGGGTTAGAGGCTCGCCGAAAAATAGTGGGAGGCCAGTATTGAATTTGTAATTTCGTTCAAATACTTGCCAAATATGTGTTTTCAAATTATTTTCGTCATTCTATATATTTATTAGTTGGACTAATATTTTATTATTTTTATTGTAACAGTTGGACTGTACCCATAAATCATTAATTGAATAGTTAGACTATTGCAATTAAGATGGCGGGATGGATCAACGTTAGGGACATTATCATGGGCGAAAATGTCTTTAATGGTGCGAACTTTCTTGACTGGGATATGAACCTCAGGATAGTCCTGGGGGCCGAGAAAATTCTCTATACGATAGAGAGACCTCTCGGGCCTAAGCCCGAAATTGAGAAGCCGTTTGAGCTTGAGGTTTGGAAGACTCACAGTGATGACAACTCAACTGCTCAATTCGTCATGCTTGCCGCAACGACCCTATAATTTCATCGTCAGAACAATGGATTGGATCCATATGAAATGATCTTGAAATTGAGGGACCTTCATCGTTAGATCGCAGAAGTACGAGTTACAGAAGAAGCTCTTTCGCTCTCGCATGTCAGAGGGTACATCTGTTGAGCACCATGTGTCACATATGATTGCTGACATCAAACAGCTAGGACAGTTTGGCATAGTCTTCGAGGTTGAGACTTCCATAGATTTGATCTTACAGTCTCTTTCTGATAACTGGAGCAGGTTCATCATGAACTACAATATGATGAACCAAGAAAATACTCTTGGAGAGTTAATGTCAATGCTGAAAGAGACAGAAAAAGAGATTTTAAAGGGAAAGAAGCGTGAGGCGCACTTCGCTTCAACATCTCAGTCTGCCAAGGCTTGGCCAAAGGCTACTGAAGGTGTAAAGAAGAAGAAGAAGAAGAGAAAGGGCAATGCCAAATCATCAAAGTCTTATGGTAAGGTAAATGACAAATCCCAAAATGTCTGCATACAGTGTGGCAAACGGGGTCACTGGAAGCGTGACTGCCGTGAGTACAAGGCGCACATGAAGGAAATCAAAGCGGGTAAGGCACCGACTTCAGATATGTTTGTTATTGAAATAAACATGTCTACTTCTAGTTTTAAAAACTGGATTTTTAATTCTGGTTGTGGTAATCATATATGTACTGATGTGCAGGATCTGCAGATTAGCATGAGACTGGCTTCATGAGAGATTGACCTCAGAGTTGGAAATGAGACTAGAGTCGCCGTTTTGGCTATTAGGACCTACATTTTGGAACTACCCTCAGGGCATGTACTAAATCTATTAAACTATTATAATGTACCTAGTTTGACTAGGAATATTATTTCTGTATCTTTATTAGCCCAATATGGGCATACTTTTGTATTCAGAAACACTAGGTGTTTTGTGTATAAAAATGATATTGAGATATGTAGTGCTGATGTGAATAATGGTCTTTATATTTTGAATAAAATCAATCTCAAACATATAATGTAATAAACAAAATGCATAAATTAAGTAACAAAGATGAAACTTATATGTGGCATTGTCATCTAGGTAGCGGTAAATGTGCACATGCCACCGAACTAGCCCTCGTTCATAGTGACGTATGTGGCCCAATGTCTAGCCAGGCTAGAGGTGATATGAATACTTCGTAACCTTTACGGATGATGCATCACGTTATGGTTAGGTGTATCTTATGAGACACAAGTCGGAAACCTTTGAGAAATTCAAAGAGTTTCGACACGAAATAGAAAAATAGACCGGCAAAAGTATTAAAACATTACGATCAGACCGTGGTGGAGAATACTTAAGCAATGAGTTTCTTGATTACTTGAAAGAGTATGGTATTCTTTCACATTAGACTCCTCCCGGAACACCTCAATTAAACGGTGTGTCCGAACGGAGAAATCGAACTTTGTTGGACATGGTAAGGTCTATGATGAATTGCATTGTGCTACCGATTTCCTTATGAGGATATGCATTGAACAGTGTAATACTTATTTTGAATAAAGTTCCATCAAAGTCTATTCAACAGACTCCATGTGAAATATTGACAGGAAAGAAACCGGGTTTCTCATTCCTGAAGTTTTAGGGTTGCTGGGCATACGTTAAACGTTTGGATGGTACCAAACTAGAACCCAAATCGGATAAATGCCTATTTATAGGTTATCCTATGGAAACCAAAGGATATTACTTCTACAACCCACAAAAGAACACAGTATTTGTTGCTGTACATGCGATTTTCCTCGAAAAGAAATTCCTAAATACAGTGTAAGTGGGAGGAAAGTAGAACTCGATGAAAATCAGAGTGATACTATTCCTGACACTGATTCCTTAACGGAACATGAACAGTTCATCAGGGATGAGACTGTACCACAATCTTCTAATACACAATAACCGCTTAGGTCGGAGAGAGTCAGAAAATAATCTGAGAGGTATGGGTTTCTGATCTCACCTCATGTGCATATTATCTTATTGAGGATAACGAGCCGGCTACGTATGAGGAAGCCTACAAGATATCGACTCCACTTTATGGCAAGATGCCATGAAGTCCGAAATGGATTCCATGTACATCAACCAAGTTTGGACACTGGTTGATGCACTAGAACGCGTAAAGCCTATTAGTTTCAAATGGGTTTTCAAGAAGAAGACCGACATGGATGGCAACATACAAACATACAAAGATAGGCTTGTAGCGAAAGGGTATCGTCAACGACATAATGTCAATTACGACGAAACTTTTTCACCAGTTGCCATGATTAAATCCATTCGGATAATGCTTGCTATTGCTGCATATTTCGATTATAAAATATGGCAGATGGACATCAAAACCACTTTCCTTAACGGAAACCTTTTGGAGGATGTTTATATGCAACAACCTGATGGTTTTGTCATACCAAAACATGCACACAAGGTTTGCAAGTTAAATCGATCCATCTATGGATTGAAGCAAGCATCGCGTTCTTGGAACCAATGTTTTGATGAGATCATAAAAGAATATGATTTCGCTCAAAACGAGGATGATCATTGTGTATATAAGAAGGTTAGTGGGAGTGCACTGACATTCATTGTCCTTTACGTTGATGATGTATTGCTCATTCCCATGCTATAATCGGTGAAAGCTTGGCTTTCGTTAAAATTCTCCATGAAAGATCTAGGAGAAGCAGCCTTTATTCTAGGAATAAAAATCTACCGAGATAGATCTAGAAAACTGCATGGACTCTCTCAGAGCACATATATTGACAAAGTGTTGAAGAGATTCAACATGGAACAGTCTAAGAGGGGACTGTTGCCAGTGTCACATGGCGTCACTCTATCTAAGGACGTGTCCTAAAACTCAAGATAAGAGAGACAACATGAGTCAGTTCTTGTTCGCTTCTGCGGTCGGATCGATCATGTATGCCATGATATGTGAGCGACATGATGTCTCGTATGCTTTGAGCATGTGTAGTTGCTATCATGCCGATCTAGGTGATGGTCACTGGGTTGCGGTTAAGAATATCCTTAAGTATCTTAGACAACTAAGAATGTTTTCTTAATATATGGAGATGGATAACTTGAGGTAACTGGGCTTACCGATGCAAGTTTCCAAACCGATAAAGACGACTGCAAGTCGCAATCCGGGTATATATTTTGTTTGAATAACGGAGCAGTGAGCTGGAAATATTTCAAGCAAGAGACTGTTGCCGATTCAACAACATAAGTGGAATATATCGCTGCAGCTGAAGCAGTAAAAGAGGCAGTTTGGATCCGTAAATTCCTAAACGGATTAGGAGTAGTTTTGTTAGCAGCTGAGCCCGTTCCTTTGTATTGTGACAATAACGGGGCTATAGCGCAGGCTAAGGAACCGCGGTCTCATCAATGATCCAAGCATGTACTTCGATATTTCCATCTGATTCATGAGATCATACATTGTGGCGATGTGAAGATCGAGAAGGTCGCATCAGATGACAACATTACAGATCCGCTGACGAATGCTATTTCTCAGCAAAAGTTTGATTGATATATACATAGTTCATCTGTTAGATACTTAAGTGACTGGCTATAGGCCAAGTGGGAGATTGTTGGACAATTATGACCCATAGCGTCACTATTTGTAAAAGATATTATGGTTTTTGTACAAATTAACTATGTGACAAAGGAAATTGCTAATTGTAATTCGATTACTAGAATATATAAATGATAAAAGTCCTTATGATTAGTTTTGGATTAATAAGATATGAGACAATATCAATCCACAAAGGTTTAATCATTAAATATCACTAGTCGTAGTATTATCGAGACTAGACATCAAGAATGCGAAATAGACTAGTATTGCACTTGTGCGCGTTGTGGAAGCATAACGACATAGTTCTTATATATTTAAGTATTGGATACTTATGCAAGTATGATAGGAGGTTGTGTTTGCCGATGGTACGGAAACAGCTTCGCTTTGGATAGACCCCTCGGAATCCCATTGGTAGTATGACTATGTGTCTATGAGAATCCGAATAAGGGTAGGTGTATTTGGTCTTAACTTGAGACTTGCATCGCTAATACTTGCGACAATCAATACGCTTTGCTTTTGATCGTCCTGGACTTTAACAAGTTCTGTGTACGCCTCTTATAGGTTTATTGAGAATCGTAGTGTATTGGGTGTGATGTCAAGATGGAAGTATCACTTCAGTCATATGGAGATGATGATCACGTAGGGATACAGAACTGGTACTCTATTATATTGCAACTATCGAGCTAATATGACAAGGTCATGATTATCTAATTAAAGAGACTAGTTGCTAGTGATCCGATATATGCTTCGTACGGGGCAGACACAATTCCAATCTCAGGCCTAGCATGTGACATCTAATACTGGATCGCAATACGCAGTACTTCATATACTACGCCTGACAAAGATTATGTATTCCTTAAAGAATATTTCTGGAGAATTGGGTGGGCACAATGTTTTGCTAGAAGCCAACCATGTCTTGTAAATTGATAAGAACGTGGTACGAGGTACGCACGTATTTAGATAGTCAGATAATCGGATTTACTGCCAACATATCTAGGGATCTAATGGGTTATTTCCCGAAGATTCATCGATGACGTTTGACTCGAACAAAATTAATCTGGGATTAATTATGAGAGAGAGAAATTAATATAAGATTAATTGTGGAAATAATTTATCTGGGATAAAATTTGATTAGAAGAGAGAGAACGATTAATTTGGAATTAATCGATTAAATAATATATTCGATATATTAAATGAAATTAGATTTCAAAGCGGAATTAAAATTGGATTTTAATTCGGGCAAACGAATTAATTTAGAATTAATTCACGAGCGACTTTCGTAATAATTTTACGAGGCATTATTATTTAATTAAATTTGATTTAATTACATCGCAACGGAAAAGTTTGTTAATTCGGAATTAACAAATCCGAGCCCGATATCTGTTTTGCGGGCCCACTCAGATTTTGAATTTAAAGTGGGGCCCACATCAAGTCACATCACTAGTCAAACACTTACCTTTATGGTGATGGAAGTTAGTAATGGTTGTTTGCTTGTAAAACACATTAGCTCATTTTTTAATTGATTTGTAAGAGACCTTTACCAACTTTGGAAGATTTGGTATATGGATTTGATTTTTGGAAAATCAAAAAAATCTCACACTCTCTCATCACTTGCAAATGGCGTGAAAATCCTATCCCTCTTCTCTTCTCAATTGCCGAGAGTTGCTTCTCACAAAGGGGAATTTTTGTTGCAAAAATTTTCATTGCTAGCACATTAAAGAGTCTACAAAGGTGATAGGGAAACTATCCCCTTGAGTTTGGAATTCTAAGATCAAGCTTGGAGCTCAACATACAAACAAAGGAGGGCTTGGAGCACTACATAAAGGTTGGAAATTTTGTTATCTCCACATCCGCCATAACCGATCGTTGTAAGTATTTTTCCGCAATCTTACTTTGATTATTCACACTTATTTATGCTTAATAGATCCTTAGCATGTTCTAGGAGAATCCAACTACGGAAACAGCTTCGCTATGGATAAACCCCTCAGAATCTCATTGGTAGTATGACTACGTGTCTATGGGAATCTAAATCAGGGTAGGTGTATTTGGTCTTAACCTCAGACTTGCATCGCTAATACTTGCGACAATCAATAATCTTTGGTTTTGGTCATCTGGGGCTTTGATAGGTTCTGTGTACGCCTCTTATTGATTTATTGAGAATTGTAGTGTATTGGGTGTGATGTCAAGATGAAAGTATCACTTCAGTTATATGGAGATGATGATCACGCATTGATATAAAACTGATACTCTAATATGTTGCAACTATTGGGATAATATGACAAGGTCATGATTATCCGATTAAAGAGGCTAGTTGCTAGTGATCTGATATATGTTTCGTATGGGGCAGACATAATTCCAGCCCCAGGCCTAGCATATGACATCTGATACTGGATAGTAATACGCAATACTTAGTATACTATGCCTGGTATAGATTATGTATTCCTTAAAATATTATTTCTGGAGAATTGGGTAGGCACGATGCTTTGCTAGAAGCCAACCATGTCTTGTAAATCGGTAAGAACATGGTACCGGGTACGCACATGTTCGAATAGTCAGACGACTGAATTTACTGCCAACATATCCAGGGATATCATGGGTCGCTTCCCGAAGATTCACCGATGACGTTTGACTCGAACAAAATTAATATAGGATTAATTATGAGAGAGAAAATTAATCTAGGATTAATTACGGCAAGAATTTACCTGGGATAAAATTCGAATAGAAGAGAGAGAACGATTAATTTAGAATTAATCGATTAAATAATATATTCGATATATTTATTGAAATTAGATTTCAAAGCGGAATTAAAATTGAATTTTAATTCGGACAAACAAATTAATTTAGAATTAATTTGTAAGCGACTTTAATATTTAATTATGTCGCAACGGTAAATTCGTTAATTTGGAATTAAATGAACCCGAGCTCGAGCAAAGTTGCGCGTTGAGATTGTTCGACTTAAATTCGGAATTTACAAGTGGTGGGACCCACTTGACTTACATCACACTTTTGACTTGTGATGGAAGTGGTTAAATTGGAGTGTAAGCATCAGATTGCTTATTCAACACTCTAAACAATTTCAACACACTTTGCATTATTTTATTTCATTTTGAATGACTAATACCAACTTTGAGATTTTGTATTTGGTAATAGATTTTTTGAAAATCAAACAACGTAAAATTAAAAAAAAAAAAACTTTCTCTCCCTCCTCTAGCAAAAACCGTGACTTTGCTCCTCCCTTAGAAATTTTGTTTCAAAATTTCTTCTTGCTAGCACACTCAAGGAGTCAACCAAGGTGTTAGGGAAACTAATCCCAAGTGTTTGGAAAATTAGGAGAAGCTTGGAGCTCTTCATCAACATCAAAAGTTTTGAAATCTCTACATCCAAGCAAACCGATCAATGTAAGTTTTTCCAAAACTTCTTTGAGTATTCACACCAATTTCATGTTAGAAGATCATTGGCATGTTCTAGGAACCCAATAGGTTTTTTATAAAGGCCTCACCTCGAAGAGGGCCAAGCCTATAGAGAATTATGTTTGGCCCAAAATGGATCAACAGGCCCAAAGGCCCAGCAGTAAGAGGAAGGTTGGAAGAGTGACCTGACTATGATGAATAGTGTAATCTGCCCAATGGGGTTATTGTTAATGAGGCAATGATTATGAGGGTACCAGACCCCACTAGATCAGATGAGGCAGATGTAACGACTACATAATATTTTGGTTCATCGGGTCAATGAATGAAGTTAGAATCATGCCCAATGAGAATAGTACTAAAAGTAGTACCGAATAGTTTGAGAGCAACATGACATATGTCTTACCTGAAAAAGGGGTGCATCTAGAAAACTAATGATGAAGCCGATAAAACAATGATTCTCCTTGATCATATATCCTGTCAGCCGCCATATGACGGTGCAGTGGCAGGGCAGAGCTTCCATACGCCGGTGTAGTAGTCGACAGAGGCCTCTATAGACTACTGTAGGCCGATGCAAAGGCAGAGGTTTGATTGGATAAGAAAGAGGTGGAAGCAATGATTCAAGTTGTGTAATGATGATTTTGTGACAAAAGCTAATGTCATAGACGGTGTGAATAGTGGTCTTGAGAGTGTATATAAAGGGGTAGATGCAATTCTAAAAAGTGTTGAGTTTTTTAGGTTTAGAATTTTGTATTTCAATACTTGCAATTAAAGAGCAAAGCTAGTGATAGAGAGAGAAAGCGTGTCATGTACCCGACGACTGTGAGAATTTTACCGATATTGTCACGACCCGAGGAGAGTTTAGTGTTGTAATTTGCCTATTTTCCCCTGTTTATTGCTCGGGTCCGTCTTGACCCTGAGAGATAATAAAATAGTAACCATCTTTCTCCTGTAGACGTAGGTTGGAGCCACTCTTCACCGAACCAAGTTACATCCTCTTATCTCTGTGATTGACTATATGTTTGTCAAAGTTTGTGCTGTTCCCTACTAACCAAACAGAATCACAGTTGAGGGAAGTTTGTTTGAGGGGTAAATCCCATTATTTCCATTGGAACAAAAAACGGTTGTCAACATTAACAATTTAATAGAGGGATTTGTAAAAGTTGTAACCCCTAATTATGCTTTTATTATTATATTTAATGGTTTGTCTCCTCGACACTATAAAAGGAATCAGGTTCCTCTCATTTTCAAACACCAAGTTTTGAGAGCTATCTCATTATCTCTCTAGTTTCCAAAAGTTATCTCCAAGTTCTTGAGTGTTCTTGAGTTTTTTCTTAGTGTTAAAGTTCGGGCTTAAGTCATTTCCTTAGAATATTAGTCTCTCTTACTAATTACTCTTGTTGTAACTTCTTGTTGTTACTATTGTGTTATTAAGCAATTTAGACATGCATTATACAATAAATTTTTCATAATCAAGCAATCAAAATACCATAAACATAGAAACTTAAAAAAACTTGAAAACTTGTTGAAGAAGATCGAAATTTAAGACCAAAAATCGACTAACAGATATATGATATCCGGTACAGCTGGTATATTTAATATAAATCCAACAATTTAATATAAATTTTTTCAATATAATTTTGAAAATAAATTTCAATATTATTATCACATTCAAAACTACAATTAACATAACACTAGTAATTCAATATAATTTAAAGATTAACTTCAACACAAACAAATTATACAATCTTATATTTAATTATTAGACAGATAGTTGATAACGAATATCGGATACTAATATCTGCAACCATCCAATATGTATTACGAATACCTTATTTCATATCTGTTATCTTTCCACTATCCATTAAATTACGGATATCAAATATATTTTTTTTTGACAAATATTAACAGATGTCCAAAATGTACATCCAAATTTCCATCACTACCAACAACAAACCAATCTTTCAACCTCCAATAACAACACGACAAACCCACTACTAATCGCCAATCTATTCCACGTACGCATAGCTATCTCATTCGACAATCAATAACTATAATATTAATATAATTCTCCGTCACGCTGCTTCGCTCTCCTTGCCGAAAAATAAAAGAAAAAACTTCTCACGCGTTCTCAGTGAAAGTGATCGCCTCCGTTGACCTCGGAGACTGGCTAATTCGCCAGAAAATTGGAGACAGTTATGACTTTGAAGATGAGGAGATTTAATTTTTCAATGAAGATGAAGATTTACATCAAGACTTTGAAGGAAACTTATTTCATGATTGAAGTGAAGCCTGAAGACAAGGTATCAATCTCCCCCGAAACTTGTTTACTAACACGATTATATTCTAAAATAATATTCATAGTTTATCAAAATGATTTATGACCTTAGAGAAGCTTGTATCAACATGTAAATATTCATTGAAAAACGAGTATTGAATGACTTACGAAAGACTCTTAGTAGATAACTTATATAACCATCAATATGAGGTATTCGCGAGTCGAGTAATATACGTGGTTTTTTGACTTAAGATGTCACTAAAATTTTCTATGTGATTTTCCACTCTTTGATGTCATATATGTTATAATCCTTTCATGATCTAGCTTCTGGAGGATAGTTCTTTAATGGAGAGTCATTTATGTTATTACTAAATATTGATTAAGATATTAGGGTAGCAATAATGATGAGCTTAAATATTGTATTTGATCGGACAAATATTTTATTTATTTATTATTATTTTTTTTCAATGTAAAATCACCCTAAAATCTTTAGTCCTATAACTGCTCATTCAATTTTGGTGCAAATTATTTATTTAATGCATGTTTGGTGCACTGACATATTCATCTTCAGGTTGCTGATATAAAGAAAATTATCGAGACCGTACAGGGTTCAGATCTTTACCCTGCTGCAAATCAAATGCTTATTTATCAGGGGAAAGTGCTTAAGGATGATACAACCCTGGAGGAAAATAAAGTTGATGAAAACAGTT
The DNA here is from genome assembly GCA_019454045.1 of Zanthoxylum bungeanum. Taxonomy (NCBI): domain Eukaryota; kingdom Viridiplantae; phylum Streptophyta; class Magnoliopsida; order Sapindales; family Rutaceae; genus Zanthoxylum; species Zanthoxylum bungeanum. Next base: position 685,900 of record SKCR01047504.1, read on the forward strand.
ACCTAGTTATCATGTTGGGCAAGGTAGGTCTTACTGCACCCTTAACTTTCTTTGTTTCTTCTTTTTATCCGTTTTTATAGATAAATAGATGCCATACATTAACAATTCTCTAATAATATATCTAATAACTTGTAAACATGTCATTCTGTGTTTTTGTTATTATTATTATTACTAAAATAAATAATGTATTACCGCTAGATTTTGATTGTTATGTAGTTTTAGGTATCGTTTGGTAGAAAATATTGATTGAGGATGAAAATTAACTTATTATTTTTTCATTGAGTATAAACTAATTTATAACCTCAGATGTAAACCCTGACATCATTTTTTTTGAAATGAGAGAAATTTGTGTGAGCTCATTTCGTAGAGAAAGTGGGTCATTGTGACTGTAGCCTACGGATCTATTGAATCTCACGATTTTAATTTTGAAAATTTATTTTGGGACATTTAAGGGCATCTGAGCCAGCCCCACACAAGTTTCCCTCCAATGAAAGAATGCGCTAATTAATTGTTATTGTTGAACCAATTTTAGAGTCGGGTTGCATCAAATGGCGCCTCATCGTCTTCAGCGGCACCACAACCACCATATTGGGTAAGTGCAAATGTACAATTAATGTAGTTTGAATTTGTTGCTGCTATTAGCACTAGCAATTCAGTCTACGTGGTTTATTGACAATATTAAGTTTGGTAGATATTAAATAAGAATTTATATGTAATTAAATCTTAACCATTCATTGATTTTAGTTCACCCATGTCAAAAGGTTGTAAAAAAACCTAGCACAACTTAGCCATCTAAATTCTAATTTGAGAGATACTTTGCCTCATGCATTCATGTAATAGAATGTGAGATAATTCATAGTGCTTGACCAAAACACAAATTTGCTATAACTCGAACATGAATAATAAGTGTGAGATGTGTATAATACTGAAGAATTGAGAATATGGCAATGAGATATACAGTGATCCTTACTAATTCTAATTTGGGAATATTTGTAACTTCCCTTAAGTTCCAATCGAGTTCGTCAACTGTAGCAGATAAATTCTTGTCTCCTCTTTATAATCTTTTAAAAAATTATGTTAATAAATATTTCCTTTGGGCATTTGAATGTTCATAGAGTTGAGCTATATATCTTTTGTAGGACCAAACTCCATTTCTGGCATCTCGTCCACCAATTGTGCTACCGTGAGTTTGAAATATGCTCTCTCTCGCTGCATTTCCGCTCCAGTTTCTTTGTTGTATTAGTGTTAAATATTAAAGCTGCATTGCACTTCATATGATATCAGTTATTTTTCTCTTCATCTATCTTATCACTCTGTCTCTCTTTTTATTCTAAAACTGTTCAGCACACAATATGCTCCTCCTGCTCTAGTTCCTCCTCCAGGCCAAGATACTTCATATCTTTTTGCAGGATATAATCATTTAGAAGATTCCATCCAACAGATTCTTCATAAGGGTGGAGGGTTCTGGAACCGAGAAAGTGTTATTCGTGCTTTACGTGCTGCAAATAATGACACTGAAAGAGCTGTTGAATATCTGTATGATGTGAGTCAGTTTTACCGAGCTTCAATTTCAGTAACGATAGTCACACAGAAAAGACATGCACAGAGCCCATGTTTTATTATTTTTGAAAAATGACAAATCGCGCAGAAAAAAAAAAAAAAAAAGAATTATACTGTTCTGTGTCCGTATTTATGTGCATCATTCTGTATGACTATCATTACTCCTTCAATTTTGGCTTCCTTATTTCTTTATTATTTACCATTGTTAACTTGGTATGCACAACGTTTAACGTGAGGATTGAACTTTTTCTATCAACATTAAATGTGTTTTAAAAAAAAAAAATTACCAGAAATCATTGTTTTTCCTTCTTACTATAAACAAATTGCATGGATTCAAACTTTATAATCTTTGCTACCTTGAATTTGAAAATTACGTAATGTTTCTGACGCTATGCACTTATGGGAAAGAATAGGTGTAATGTACAGAATTATAAAATTCTATTTAAGAAAAGTTCAGGGTAGAGTTTCTATGGTAAGTCCAAACACCCTAAGTCTAATCCATTGCCACAATGAAAATCAATACAATAATAAAGGTAGGATTTCCCAAGCCCAATATAACTTTCAAAACTCGTCCAAAATAACCAAAATACATAGGGATGTTCGAATACCTGAAGAACATGTGACTAACGCACAATCTGCCGCAATCTCATTCGCACACATTGTCGCACACCCTACGAACGTGAATCCTCTGGAAGGTTTTGTTCGAATGGGTGACGAACACAACTTCCACGTGGAGGCTCTGAAGACTTTTGTTTGAACGGTGAGATGAACGCAACTCGAACGTGAGCTCTGAAATCTTTATCCAATTTCTTCCAAATGCATTCCAATCAGCACCAATTCTTAAAGACCCATTACAACTAAATTTGACATATTTTATAATGAAATTTGCAAACCAAAACTAGACGCAACAAAACTCTTCTAACTGGTTATTTACTAGTTGGATCAATTGTTAAGATCTCTCATATGATTTAACAGGTTTCAGGTTTTAGTCCTGTTTTCATCGGGATGTGAAGATAATTGGAAAATTCATCGGGATGTGAAGATAATTGGAAAATTTATGTTCCATTTAAAAAATTATTCTAATAAATTCTCATTATGTTGAGATTGCCAATGTCACGACCCCCTCTCTAGAGCGGGCCCAGCCCTAGAAAGAGGTTCGCAAACTTCTTTAGTTCGAGCATTCTATATGCAAAACCAACCATTTAAATACACACAATTATTACATCACAAATTACATCACAAATTTCAAATCCATGAATTGTACACAATTTTTATGGTTTACAACACAAGTCTTAAAAATAAGCAAATGATGACACAAATGTCTGGACCAACCTGAAAATACAACTGTGGCATGTGAATCAGATCTAGTAATGCTACTGCTGTGCTAACGGACTTCTTGGAATGATTGGGAAAAAGGGAGTGAGCTTAAAAAGCTCAGCAAGTAAAGCACTCGTACTCTCAACATGACCTCACCAACAAAATATGAATATATATATATATATATATAATATAATATAATATATGAAAATAACATATACTATAATATTATCTCAATAATCATCTCACAACATTACAAACATCCATCAAACATGGTTGCTAATCCGGGTCCAGTATATTAGTGGATTGAAACCAATGAGAGAGTACCTCATCACAACTCCCAAGTTTTCCCACCATATCAAAACCAATGGGGGAGTACCTCATCACAACTCCCAAAGTTTTACATCATATCATCTTGCGTAATGTATCATCATATCTCATCTCATCTCCGACCACTATCATACAAAACTCGACAGCACAATACAACAACATTTATCATCCAATACAATCACATCTCACATCCAATCCATCAATCTCATCACGGGTGAGGGCGAGTGAGGGCGCGTGATAGGGAATCACGGTGGCGGTCCGGCGGTGTTGTATTCGTCTCATCGAGAAGATTCTACAGATGTAGTCACTTGCCAGAAAAGGAGATCGAACGATGTCGAAAAGTCATTTTCTCTCTTTGTCCATAAATTCTCTCTCTAGAATTACTCTTTAAATTGCTCTCGGTTTCTCTCTCTAAAACTCTCCAAAATTGCTCACAAAGCTCTCTGGAAATTCTTCAATTCTCTGCTCCCCTCTAAGACTTTCACTTAAATCATAAACCAAAAATAAATATTGGTTTTGTTATTAAGAAATGGGAATGTTAGGTTTAGGTATAGTGGAGTTTGTAGTGAGGTTAGTGTATGAATTAGGTTTAGTGGAGTTTGAGTTGGTTTTTAATATAAATTAAATATTATAATAATAATAATTTCATCCTCGAAATTTCTCAATCCTCAAACAGCTCTGGGTATTTCTCCCTCATATCTTGTTCCAATTCCCAAGTCGCCACTTGTATGTGATGATTAGAACACACGATCTTCACAAGAGGAATAAGTCTGGATCTCAACTCTTGAATCTTTCAATCTACGATCTTCATGGGCTTTTCTTCATCAGTCAGGTTCTTGCTCAACTCCACCAGTTGACTCCCCAAAATGTGAGAAGGGTCTGGTACATACTTCTTCAGCACAGATATATGGAACACTTTATGAATCCTTTCTAAATCCGGTGGTAATGCTAGACGATATGCGAATTTGCCCACTCTCTCCAAAATCTCATAGGGACTGATATAGCGCGGTGACAAGTTTCCCTTCTAGTCAAATCTCAAAACACCCTTCCAATGAGAGACTTTCAAAAAGACTTTGTCCCCCACTTGGAACTCAAGGTCTTTCCTCCTTCTGTCAGCATACCTCTTCTGTTGACTCTGCACCTCTAACAGTCTAGATCGGATCAGTCTGATTCTCTCTGACGTCATATCTACCAAGTCTGAGCCATGAATCTGTCTATCTCTAACCTCACCCTAACAAACAGGGGTTCTACATCTCGTCTCATACAAGGCCTCAAACGGAGCCATACAGATACTAGCTTGAAAGCTATTGTTGTAAGCAAACTCGATCAAATGCAATTGCTCATCCCAACTCCCAATGGATATCAAAACACACGATCTCAGTAAATCTTCTAACGTCGGAATAGTCCGCTCTGACTGGCCGTCGGTCTGAGAGTGGAATGCAGTACTCATAGAAATTCTTAATCCCATAGATTTTTGGAAACTCTGCAAAAATGAGAAGTAAATCTGGCATCTCTATCCAACACAATCGATAAAGGTACACCATGCAATCGTACAATCTGTTCCACATATAATTTCGCTAGTCTCTCTGGTCCACATGTAACTCGAATCGGTAAAAAATGAGCATATTTATATAATCGATCCACTATTACCCAGATTGCATCGTAACTCTTCCGAGTCCTCGACAACCCTACTACAAAATCCATTGCAATATTCTATCATGACCACTCAGGTATAGGCAGAGGCTGGAGTAATCCGGTTGGATGTTGATGTTCTACTTTAACCTGCTGACAAACCAAACACCGAGATATAAACTCTGAAATATCTCTCTTCATTCTCGGCCACCAATAAGTCTTCTTCAAAATCTGATACATCTTGGTGCTCCCATGATGCATATTATAAGGAGCATCATGGGCCTCATCTAAGATTTCCTGCTTGAGCGTTCCCGATTGTGGTACCACAACTCTATCACCAAAAAGAAATACATCCTCCGAACTCCATCTGAAGGTAGAAGTCTCCCCCTTTGGAATCTCTGCTCTCAATTTCCCACATTGATCATCCTCGCTCTAGACTGATTTGAGTTTATCTAATAGTGTAGGTCGAACCTTAATAAGTGCAAGAAGACCTCCACTGTCGGATATCTCGAAACTCAATCGTAACTCTGCCAACTCCTAGAACATCCTATGTCTGGCTCTTAAAAATTGTAATCTACCCACATTCTTCCTACTCAGTGCATCAGCAACAACATTAGCCTTCCTTGGATGATAATTAATAGTACAATCATAGTCACTAAGGAACTCTATCCAACGTCTATGTCTCAAATTCAGCTCCTTTTGAGTAGGAAGGTATTTCAGACTCTTATGATCAGTATAAATCTCACACTTGGCATCATATAAATAATGCCTCCAAATCTTTAGAGCATGTACAATCGATGTCATCTCCAGATCATGGGTGGGATAATTCTTCTCATGGGTCTTCAACTGTCTTGATGCATAGGCAATCACTCTCTCATGCTGCATCAGTACACATTCTAACCCTTGATGTGATGCATCAGTATAAACAACATATCCATCAAGCCCGAATGATAGAGTAAGTACCGGTTCAGTAGTTAATTTCTCCTTCAGAGTTTGGAAGCTCCTCTCACAATCATCAGTTCACATGAACGATACATTCTTCCTTGTCAGCTGAGTCATCGGAGCAGCAATAATAGAGAAATCTCGAATAAACCGACATTAGTAGCCTGCTAATCCCAGAAAACTCTGAATCTCTGTCACCGATCTTGGTCTCTCCCATATCAGAACTGCTTTAACCTTTTATGGATCTACATAAATACATTCTCCCGAGATAATATGCCCCGAAAATACCACTTTATCCAGCCAAAATTCACATTTAGAGAACTTGGCATAAAATTGCTCTCTCCTCAAAATCTCAAGTACCAATCGAAGATGTTGTTTATGATCGACTCGAGAAGGCGAATACACAAGGATGTCGTCAATAAACACTACTACAAAATTTTATAGGTACGACTGGAACACTCTATTAATCAAATCCATGAATGCTGCAGGCGCATTAGTAAGTCCAAATGGCATCACTAAAAACTAATAATGCCCATATCTTGTTCGGAATGTAGTTTTGGGAATATCTACATCCCGAATCTTCATCTGATGATACCCCGACCGAAGATCGATTTTTGAAAACACCGAAACTCCCTGAAGTTGATCAAATAAATCATCGATATGGGGCAACGGGTACTGATTATTGACCGTCACCTTATTTAGCTGACGATAATCTATACACAATCTTAAAGTGCCATCCTTTTTATTTTTACGAACAATACTGGTGCTCCCCAAGGTGAAACACTAGGTCGAATAAATCCTCGATCCAACAGCTCTAGCAACTGTTCTTTCAGCTCATTCATTTCTGCTGGGGCCAAACGATAAGGAGTCACCGAAATATGAGTGGTATCAGACATTAGATCTATAGTGAACTCTAGATCTCTACGAGGTGGCAAACCTGGTAACTCATCAAAAACGATATCCTAATACTCTCTCACAACTGGAATATCTGTTATCTGCATCGATTCCTCCTTCTCCACCGTAGTGATACTCGCTAAAAAGCCATTGCACCTCTGTCTAATCATCCTACAAGCCGACATGGCGGAAATGATGGGTACTATAACCTGATTACGGTTATTGACTACCTTAAACTCCCCATCATCTGACTTAAACCTCACTTCTTTGCCGCTGCAATCAATAACGGCTCCATGAGCAGTCAGCCAATCCATCCATAAAATCAAACTGAAGTCCTCTATCTCCAATGGGTAAAGTACAACTGGTAGCAGCCTCGACTCAATCTCAACACTCAATCCCTTGAATACTGAATCTATCCTGATGTTATTCCCCGAAGGAAGACTCACAATCAAAGGAATCTTGTTGGTCTCTGGTACACTACCCAGACAAGGAATACAACTAGTAGCAATAAATAAATGCGTAGAACCTGTATCAAATAAAGCTCTAACAAGTATACCTGACACCCAAACTTTCCCAAATATAGTATCACCCATATCATGTGCCTCATGCTCTGTCATGGCGAAGACTCGTCCCCTATCAACACCAGGTGCAGTAGACAAGGAATACAACTAGTAGCAATAATAAATACGTAGAACCTGTATCAAATAAAGCTCGAACAAGTATACCTGATACCCTATCTTGTGCCTCATGCTCTGTCATGGCGAAGACTCGTCCCCTATCAACATCAGACGCAGTATGTGCCTGAGATGTCTGTCCTCCACCACCATATGGTCCACTCGAAGTTCCTCTGCCTCTGTTTTGTGGGAAACCCAAACCTCTTCCATGGCTACCACTGGGATCTATCCTTCTACCACGTCCCGCTATCAGCTCAGCTCCTCGAGATCCACCACTAGTAGGGCAATCTCTAGCGAAATGTCCAAGCTACTAGCATTCAAAGCACTTCTTTTCTCTAGTACATTACAGGCTGATATAACCCTTCTTACCACAGTTAAAGCACCAACAAGGGCCAGTAGGCTGAGATGCTACACACACAGCACTCTGATCAACAGATGGTATTGTGCCTCTACTCTGAACTTGCTCAGTCCGACCCCCACGAAACTTTCCTCTGGGAGGTGCACTATGTGTGCCTCTGGGTGGTAACTATGTGTGCCTCTGGGTGGTAACCCGCTGTGACTCGGCTATGGAGGATACTGTCTACTATTAGATCTGCCATGTCCCCTCTCAGAAACCTCATTTCGACCTTTCTTTCTGCTCTCTTGAAAAGCGGCTCTGTTCTCCCTCTCAATTTTGATGTCACTCTCTGCAATCATAGCCATGTAAACCAATCTGTGTACGACAGTTTCCCCAAAATTGAAATCCTTAATCTAATCTGCTGTCTCAACCCACCCTTGAATTTCTCGCACTTATCATCCTCACGCTATATCAATTCTGTATATTAGCGAGATAAAGAAATCCGCCTCTCATACTCTATCACTGTCTCTGTCGGTCCCTGAACCATGTGCTCGAACAGACGACGCTGCTCACTCCGATAGGCATACATAAAGTACTTCTCATTAAAGGCTTCCTCAAATATATCCCACATGATATACTGAGGTCTTCCAGGTCCATCAGTTCTCCAAAAATCAAGCGATCTCAATCTGTTTATCAGTACTATCTTAGTGTGCTTCCATCAGGTCTCAGCTTCACCTCTCATCATAAAATCGGCAAATCTAACTTTCTCTTGATCAGTCAAGTCCAACACGTTAAATATGTGTTCAATATCATCATTCAATTTTTCTGCAACTAAGGGATCAGCCGTTTCATGAAATGATGGAGGACTTAAATTAAGGAATTGGTCCAGCTTGCTCGTATTACCACTGCTACTCGAAGGTACAACAGTCGCTGGCCTCTGGTAACCATCTGTGCAACTACATCAATAAACATTCCCAATACATCTTCTAGGTGTGTGGCTGTCGGGGGAACTGGATGAGCGGTAGGGGTCACATTAGGTACAACTGCAGGAACATCGTTCAGACACAGCTACATGAATAGTGGTAGGGGCAGGTGTCGAAACTACTGGAGGTATAGGTCTAGAACTTTCACCAATCTCAAAAATCGGTGGAACACTAGATGAAGCTACATCCGGTACAAGATCTACAGGCAGAGTCTGAGGTCTCTCAATACCAATACTCAACATCGTCGAGCTCTCCCTCTCCCACATTGAGTACCAGTACCACAGCCACGTCCAGATATTTTATTACAAATAAAAAACTATCCCGTTAATACACTATCTAATGCAATGTGTCTACAGAACCTAAAACCCTATTGTCTGATACCGAATCTGTCATGACCCCCTCCCTAGAGCAGGCCCAACCCTAAAAAGAGGTTCGCAGACTTCTTTAGCTCGAGCATTCTATATGTCAAACCAACCATTTAAATACACACAATTATTACATCACAAATTACATCACAAAATTCAAATCCATGAATTGTACACAATTTTTATGGTTTACAACACAAGTCTTAAAAATAAGCAAATAATGACACAAAGTGAGCTTAAAAAGCTCAACAAGTAAAGCACTCGTACTCTCAACATGACCTCAACAACAAAATAGGAATATAATATATTAAAACAACATATACTATAATATTATCTCAATAATCATCTCACAACATTACAAACATCCATCAAACATGGTTGCTAATCCGGGTCCAGTATATTAGTGGATTGAAACCAATGGGAGAGTACCTCATCACAACTCCCAAGGTTTCCCACCATATCAAAACCAATGGGAGAGTACCTCATCACAACTCCCAAGGTTTTCCATCATATCATCTTGCGTAATGTATCATCATATCTCATCTCATCTCCGACCACTATCATACAAAACCCGGCAGCACAATACAACAACGTGTATCATCCAATACAATCACATCTCACATCCAATCCATCAATCTCATCTCAATAATCATGCATTCATATTTATCATGCTTTAAATTAATCAATGTTTATATCTCTACAAAATATATATATATAATTATATATGGTCTTCCACAACAACCATCAATCAATAAACAATTATGTTAAGGGAATCATCGTGTAGTTACTTACCTCTTATCCACACAAAAGTCCTTAATATGAATATATCCTTACAAAGAATCTGAAAAATATAAGTTTACGATCAGGTCCCTCAATTTTATCATAATTACGTTTTTACCCCTAAACTTTCTAAATTTTCATTTTAGCCCCTAAACTTTTCTAACATGTCCAAATAGTCCTAAAACTCTTAAATATTATTTATTAACCCCTGAAAATCAGAATTTATAAAATTACCCTCTAAATCATGCAAATATACAATTAAGTCCAAAACTTTCAAATTCTATCATTTACACCCCTAAACGGTAATAATCACGTACCGAGCTCCAACGACCTCCAAATATCTCAACGAAGGAGCCGTTGGTCAGGAAATGTCTCAAGGATCACGACGATGGTGATGGTAGGGGCTGAAACACGACGGTTATTGACGACAGCACGTGGAGCGCGTGAGGGCGCGTGAGGGCCTGTGATAGGGAATCTCGGCGGCGGTCCAAAGGTGTTGGATTCATCTCGTCGAGGGGATTCTCCATATGTGATCATTTTCCAGAAAAAGGAGATCGGACGATGTCAAAAAGTCCATTTCTCTATTTGTCCACAAATTTTCTCTCTCTAGAATTACTCTTTAAATTGCTATCGGTTTCTCTCTCTAGAATTCTCCCAAATTGGTCACAAAGCTCTCTGGAAATTCTTCCATTCTCTGCTCCCCTCTAAGACTTTCACTCAAATCATAAACCAAAAATAAATATTGGTTTTGTTATTAAGAAGTGGGAATGTTAGGTTTAGGTATAGTGAGGTTTGTAGTGAGGTTAGTGTATGAATTAGGTTTAGTGGAGTTTGAGTTGATTTTGAATATTATTATAATAAAATAATAATAATAATAATAATAATAATAATAATAATAATAATAATAATAATAATATAATAATAATAATAATAATAATAATAATAATAATATTATTATTATTATTATTATTAATTATGAATATTACAGCCAACAGAACTTTTTTTTATTGTAATTTGATGTTGATGTAAGGGGGAGGCTCTAACATGATGTATATTTCTTATTCTTTCTTTTCCTTCTTCTTCTTTTTTTTTTTTTAATAAAAAACAAATATCTACTTGTTGTTTTCTATGTTGGAGTTTCTTTGTAACAAAAAAGTTATAAGATGAGAATAGTGTTGGAGTCTCTTGAAGATTAGTAGGACAGTTGACCCCCTCTCAATCAGAACATTTGATAAAATTTATCATCTAAAGTAGTGAAAATTTTGATTTGTTAATAAGATAATTATAATTTATCTCCATTAAAATGAAAAGTATTTACTATTTTTTTGTGAAAATCAATTTTTGTCCTCATTGAATCAATATTCTTATCACGCTACAGTTGTGTGAAATTAAAGAGTTAATTATGAAAGAAAATGAATATGTTACTTCTAATCTGAATCAAGTTAGCTGTAAATGTATTCTTTGGCTATTTTTGTTATTCATTTTTAACATGCGAAAGAATATGGCAGGGAATACCTGAGCCAACTCCAATTTCACCCGTTTTTTACGGTGGTCAGGCAAGAAACCCACCACAGGTATATATTCCTAGATTTATGATTATAATTTTGGACCTTGTCATGAAGTTGAGTGATGTGATTATGTGTGAAATGCATAGCACTATTGTTATATATACATGGTTTGCATTTATATTTGTTATATATATACATGATTTGCATTTATATTTGTTATACATGCAAATTAATTAATATGGTTTTGAAGTTTTAGTTCTGCCTTAATGAAAAATAGAACAAAGCCTCATTGGTGGGAGGTGGTATATCATGTGCCGGGTGTATATGTCATCTCTCTCACAGTAGGCGGGCCCCACACAATTGAGGGACCCACCTGTTGTGAGAGAGATACATATACATCCGGCTCATAATATAATTTTCGCATTGGTGGAGGTTGGTTGTAGTTTCCTAGGTAAAACCGATTCGTCGGAAAACCAGCTTACATAAGATGTGCATATCTACATAAAATGTAGAATTTTTTTTTCTAAAAATCTCTCGTAATTGGGCCATTGTATTAATAATGTTAGAGTACGATACTAGATGGTCTGTTGTCAATACAAAGAGCTAGATGAGTTCTTATTAGTGGTGCCAAATATCAGCTTTAAGTGTGAGGGTATAATCGATATGGACTTAGGCTATTATTATTTAAAATATGATGAGGTAAATAAAGTAAACTTAGTTGTCCAATATTAGCCCAAAGTATGAGTACAAGCTAGTTAGTAACTTGTATTTGTTATTGACAAGTATAGTATAGAATACGCCTTATCCAATTTCAACCTAAAGAGTAAGGACAATAAGTGGTTCAGGACCAAATCTGGGAGTCACATGGGATGTGATTCACAATTGTTGTATACTTATTGGATTATGATGGCCAATATCGGCCGAAAGTGTGAGACCGATGTAAGTTTGATGGGTTCCTCCTTCCATTATAGACTTTAAATAGTTCAACTCTCGAATTCCAACCTGAGAGATTATGGGAATATGTAAAGTAGTGAATGACACTACTTAGATTAAAAATCGATGATCTATTTAATGTTTAATATTTATGGAAAATGTTCCGCTTACGTAGCTTAGGTCTCTTATATTTTATTTTATTTTATCTTGTGTAGATAGAATAAATTTTGTTACAACGGCACCCTACAATTTTATTTTTTTAAAAATTTATTTATTTATTTTGGTTAAAATTTTAAATTATCCTTAATTGAAAGTGCCTACAAGCACATAACCAATAACAATTATACTCAAGAGGGGGTGAATTGGGTATTTGACAAAACAATGCGGAATTAAAAAATCGTTACAATTTTAAGCTACTTAATTAGTAGCTTTATCAATTAAGCTTAATTTCTAATATTCTCAATTCATACACTTAATAATTAATTTTAACAATGGCAAGTTTTGGTAAATAATATGGAAATATAATATGAAATTTGCAATAAATTAAAGAGATAGTGTTAGAGAAACTGACACCGAATATATGGTGGTTCATCCAACTATTTGCCTACATCCACTTGTTCAAGTCGTGCTTGAAGCTTCCACTAAATTTTCAACAAACTTACAATAGAGAGGTCTTTGATCCTAGACTCCTCTCAAACCTTTACACCCGAGAGATATTCTTACAGGGTTTCTCTCAAACCTTTACATAGAGATATTTCTTTCAAGACTCCTCTTAATCTTCAATTGGGCTAGCTTCCAAGTCTCCCTAACCTTGTACATAAATCCACCCTTGAGAGCATACCCACTCACAAAAGGGATTTCCACACACACACAAGAGTTTGATAATGAAAATTTTACAAATTAACTTAGGTACTCACAAAATATAAGGAAGATTGAGTGTGAGTGCTTACCCAAATATATCAAAACTCACTAAAAATATAATCAAGATGTATGTAATGAGCTTCTAAACTGAAGAGAGTGAATGAATATGAAGATTTGTTTCATCTTTGTTTTTGCTTTGAATAAGTTGTTAGAAAGTGTAAGAACTTGTAAAAAAATATTCAAGAGTAAAAAAAAAGCTACGCAAAAATGAGTTAGGATCTCAATATATAGTGAAAAAATGAGAAGAACTTATTTTATGCACTTAGACCGCTGTGCCGGTGGTCACGGACCGGTATGCCGGTCTGCAAATTCATACGGATTTAAAAGGTTATTGTTGAGCATAAAAAGCACGAAATCTACCAGATTACTGACCGGTATTGAGACCATTATACTTTAGACCGATTCCAGTAACACGTTCAAAGTGCAGGTAGACTGGTATAAAGACTAGTGAGCTCTAGCCCGATTCCAATAACTATGTTTTCATAATACAGAGACCAGTATGCCAGTATCAGGGACCGATAGACTGGTTTCAGTCTATAAAACATAAGTAATGTTATTTAAAATATTATGCACTTGTCCTCTAATGCTCTATATGATTATGCACGAGTCATATGAGCTTAGAAATACTTGAATTAACACTCAATTATATTGAGAGCCCTAAACTATAAAACTTCACAAGATCTTTTCACTAAGCTCTATCTTCACATTCGTTGTGCTTCGACTTCTTTTTGTATTGCCTTTCGAATGTACGTCAAAGTCTCGAGTGTTACATCATCAAAATCTTCCATCGAGTAATATATCGCTTACAGTAATAATATTAATAAAATGACTAGTTTTAGTGATAATTTAAGCATTACAAAATTAACCCAAAATCTATAAATACCAATCATATTTCATTTTTCTATGCACCAATATTTTCTATCATTCACTCAATTCTCTTAAATCTCTCAAACATTCTTCAATTCTATTCTCCAATTGTCTTAATTTTTCAATTCTTCAATATTTTGAAAAAAATGGAAACCTCATCTGACAACACCAATGTCTCAACCCAAGAGAGCGACCAAAGTGTTGGTACCAATACCACACGAAGAAGAGAAGTTAAGTATCGATCTTCTGATATTTTCAAAATTCATTTTCATTTAGTCAATACTGAAAATGATGGTCCAATATAGTTTATTAGGTAAAATTTTAACAATTGGTTTTGACAATGCATCTGCAAATATTATATCAATTAGAGATTTAAAAGAAATATGCTGACCAAATTTGGGGGGTCGATTTTTTCATATTCGTTGGACATGTCATGTCTTTAATTTATATGTTCAAAATAATTTAAAATATTTACAATGTCACATCAATCCTATTAAGGATGTATTTAATTATATTTGATTATATTCTCATGTGTCTCAGAGAATGAGCTAAGTTTTGTAAATTAAATGGTATTAAACCAATAAAATTTTCATAAGATGTTCAAACTCGTTGAAATTCAACTTATTTTCTTTCAAATCAATCTTTTACTTACAAAGATTTATTATGTACTTTTTTTCCTCTCGTCAACATATAATACTTTATCATAGTCATTGGGATGATTATGAAAGAATTTTAGAAATTTTAATTTTTTTTAATAATGTAACAAATATCATATATCCAACATTAAATTAATTTTCACATTAATTGAAATAAAATTTTCCTAAAATTTAAATTTAATTAACATTCGAACGAGAACAGTTAGATTTGGTTTTGGTTCACAGTTTGGAATCGTGAACCGTCCAGTTTAGTTCCAATTTTGAACTGGGTCTAGCCCCTCCTCATAGGTTTAGAACATGTGCAAATTGTTGTCATTGAGAGGTATGGCCATGCTAATTAAATGGGACGGTTTTAGTTTTGATTTAGTAGAAATGGAAGGGAACTTGATTTTAGTTTGGATTCAATGAAAATGGAAGGGAACATGGTTCCTTTATTTGTCGTTTTGTTGTAGATATTTTTAATTTTTATATATTTGACATACAAATGATGAAAATGGTCACCGTCCTCTACATACTTTAACCATTACTTTTCATCATCAAAAACAAAACATGCTCTCCTTTTTCATGAGGAGATTTTCGGCCATGGCTAAGAAATGGAGAAAGAAAAATGTATTCTTCCAATTGCAAGCTTAATGGGTATGCTTTATCATCTTTTTTTTTTGGTTCAATTAAAATGATTTAGAATCAATTTTAATATCAATAATAGCGTATTGATACGGATAATATATGAAGTTATTTCACGGTTGAAATTGTTGAGTTTATGATTATGTATTAAAGCAAATGTTGCTTAGATATCAAATTTTCATGTCATTAGGCTCAATTATGCATACTTAATGACTAAGATTCATTAGGTTGTACTCAAGGGACGTGACTTGGTGGTGTATGATTCAAGATCTTATCTTGAGGTCCTGGATTTGAATACAGTGAGTGCGTTTCTTGTAAGAGTCTGCGACAGCCGAGGGTTTTAGTTACCCCGCTTAAGCCCGAAAAAAAGTGATTTGGCGGTGTTGTTTCCAAAGCTTTCAAAAAAACAAAAAAATAGATGCATTAGGTTAATTGTTAACCGTTAAACTATCATTCTAGAGCCATTTTATAACTTTTAAATGGATTAAAATTGTTTAAGAGTGATTCATTTGTAGGATTCGTTGAAGTGGTGCATTGGAATTCAAGTTTGGTGTAAATTATATATACTGATGATTAAGTTCAAATGTTGAATCAATTATTTATTAATCCTAATGGAGTGCATGACATGTATGGGAAATATTCCCTAACTGTTGTAGAATTGGTTTGGAGTACTGTATTAGGCATTTGATGCCCTGTTTCAGCCCACTTCGGTTAACGGAACTCAAGATGAACTTCTAGGTTGCATTCTGACCTCAGTTCATTAACCGAAACTGCGACAGAATAGAATTATTTTGTTTGGAAAAATTTTAAAAGGTCGATTTTGACGCTACCACGGTCGGCCACTCTACAACAGTATATTCCTGGATATGTGATTACATTTGTGAACCTTAAAATGGAGTTGAGTGATGATTTTGTAATATATTCTCTTGGAAACAGGGCTTGCCATATTTGCGTTCAAATGCAGGTGAAGGTCCCTTGGATTTCCTGCGCCACAGTCCACAGGTATCAATGGTGTTTTACATTTGTGCTAGCTAATTTATTGTATATTCGTGAGGTATACTGAGTTTCTTTCCGCTCTTTATTTTAGTTCCAGACCATCCATGATAGGGCGCAAACCAATCCCCAAACTTTGCAGGTGCGTGTTTTGTCTTTTTGTCTTTATAATTTGATAGAAACATAATCCCCCTATTGGAGTCATAATATCGTTCTGTGCAGCCTATGCTTCAGGAACTTAGAAAGCAAAATCCACATCTGCATCGGCTCATTCAAGAACATCTGGCTGACTTCTTGCATTTGATAAATGAGCCCGTTGAAGGAGGAGAGGGGTGAGATGAATCTGTTGTGCTGTAGTGTTGCTTGCAATTTATGTTGATTAATTGATTAATGTACTACAACTGATGCTGGCTTTTTTTGTTCTATTATCAGCATTAACGTACTGGGCCAGTTTGCCTCAGCAATGCCTCAGTCTGTGACTGTAACCCCCGAGGAGAGAGAAGCAATTGAGCGTGTACGTATATTAACCCCCCTCTAATTTATCAAAATATGCTTGTTGGCAGTGATTCAATTTACGCTCAAGACCTTTTTTTTTTTTTTTTTTTATATATATGTTTATTATGATAATGTACGAGCACTCGATGAGTTTGATACTACTGTTGACTTAACATGTAATATCTTATTCAGCTTGAAGCGATGGGGTTTGATCGTGCCCTAGTGTTGGAGGTGTTCTTTGCATGCAACAAGAACGAGGAATTGGCGGCCAACTATCTCGTAGATCACAAGCATGAGTTTGAGGATGGATTGAACAGGCCCTTTCCTGTTTCCCCTTATTTCTTTAAATGGATTCTGACTTTTCTTTCCCTCTTCTTCTTGCTGTTGGGTACATACATATACTCTTGTGGTTAACAGTGTGTTACGGCAATCATAGTTTATCCTTGGACACCATATTTCTCTTGAAAATTATGGTTATAAATTTATAATAAATTATTCTCTTTTGGGATATCTTTTTTATTGCTTGCAGTCTTTTCTTTAGTTCATCATTCTCTAATTTTCTTTTTCCTGCTAAAATTATAAAAAAAAAAATAATAATAAAGAAATTGTGGAGAAAGTACTCCACCAAAGTCTGCGTCAAAAAATTGCCTTGATTTAACAAACAGTACATAAATCGTCGAGAACTAATACAAGTTTATTTATAATTAACGGCGGGTCTAAGTTGTCTTAATATTTTTAGGGCCTTAAATGAATTCTTAGAATGGGCTCCCGCTAATAAATGATAAAAATATGTAATGTTACATATTTAAATTGAAAATTTTCTGAATTTGGGGACCATATTTTTGGGTCAAATTTAGGAACTCCATCCGACAGTCTATGTCCACTTCTGCTCACAACCTTATTTGTCTTTGACTTGGGAGTGATTATAAAAAGATATTTAACTTTAGCCAATAGAGAGTACGAATAGCCGACGGGGGACAAACCGAAGAATAAAGGAGTTGTTACCTGATATGAAACATTATGAATGATTTGATGCCGTACTACATCCCTCGTAAGGTCCGACCTTAAACTTGTTTGGGTTTGGAATAATCCTTACTGATGCTTGTATAATATATTTAAGTTCGAAGAGAGGTATCACCATATCTTATAAATGCAATAACGTGCAACAATGATTTATATAACATATAGTAGCGTAATCATGAATAATAATAAAAAGAGTAAATAAAATTTGAGAACTCCATCCGACTGTCTGTGTCGACTCTCTTCAAGACCATTTCTATTCGCAATCTTATTTGTCTCGACTTGGGATTACTTATAAAAGATATTTAACTTTAACATGGAGGATGAGTCGAAACATTTCAACATAGATAAACTTGATGTTGTAAGGGTGTGTTGCTATTACTTAACCATGCATAATTCATAAAAGAATAATAATCAACAACAATTATCATGCATGCAATACATAGATCAAAGGTCTTAGGCAAACCTGAAATTAATTTGTGGAAGAATAAGAAAAGAATACCAAATCGGGTAATTCTCTATCCTTAAGAACTTTTTAGCCCCGCCTTGGTGCACTACGGATCTTCTGGCTAATGTTCTCCTAGGATTCTTGGTGACTTCTATGGGGGGGTTTTGGACGATGGGGCGCAGCGGAAGTGCGAGTCGGGCGAAATCGTATTTTAAATTTTTTTCAAAATACTGAATAAATTATTCAATATCTAATATGAATAATTTATTCATATTTCACCTAAACCTATTTATTGAATATCAAATATTGACATAAACATAGTTGAAACTTTGCGAAACTTTTACGAAAACCGATTTTCCGCAAAATGACGCAAAACACGTTTTTGATTGAACCGATTACCCAAAACTTATGGAAACTGCCCAGGTCAGTTCCAATAGGGTCGGGGCAGTTCATCGGCTGCCCGAACAGTGACAGATTTACTGTTTTGACAGCCGTCATCCGGTTGGCTCAAAATCCATCAGGTAACGCAATTTTTGGCCGTTTTTGCTTATTTCAACTCCGAAACACTTTCCGGAAATTGTTCCAACTCCCAAAACACATCCATTACATTCATAAAACATATTTTTCATCAAAAAAATTAGAATATACGCAGATCTGATCTAGAAACTAATTTTTCCAAAATTCATGCTTTAAATACAATTTTCAAGACTAAATCAATTAATCTCAACACCAATTGAGTCCCACCAGACATGAACAACTCTAGAACAATTCTAGGCTATCTTAGAGTGAATCAACAACTCTAGAATGGTAAAAATTCATCCAATGAAAAAATTGAGTGAACATTATAATAATTTCCACACAGTATACTTCACATATGTATACTACTTCCAATTCCAAACACTACAACCAAAAGCCCCAAATTTTGGAACAAAGAAGAAACCCTAGATCTCAAAAGATCACCAAGAAAAACATGAAACAAACTTTCAAAGTTTAGGATTTGAAGAAATACCTTAAATCTCCTAATTACTTTGCCATTTTTCTTGATTTTCTTCTTTGTTTATGCTTGAATGAGCAAGCTAGCATGAAACCCATTTTTCACCCTTTTATTTTTAGGTTCTCGGCAAATGAGAGAGGAAGCTTGGAGAAGAAAAAAATTTTCTTGATTTTAAATCATGTTGACAGAAATCAAGGGCATTTTTGTCCAAAAGAAAAAATTAAATCAATTAATTTAATGCTTACTTTATTTCAACAAATCAAATTTGGACAAATAAAGCCTAATATAAAGACATTCCATGTGTTCCAATAAAAACTTACCATATTTCATAACATTTAATGAAAAATATTAAATTAAATAATCATTCTAATATCTAACAATTAAATATCAATTAATCAATTAATATTATTATTATTATTACATATTTATTTTTTATTTACAATAAATAATAAATATATATATTTATGGCATGTGTCAAAAACTCATTTGACGAATTATTAATGTATATCTAATCGTATTATGTATCAAATACAAATACACAATAATTATTATCGGACAAAAACTCATAATGCATATGTCATCGTTTAACCGATTAAACGATCCGGATTAACTCACTTAATCCGGTGAATTATTATGAATAATCTATATTATTCATCTCGAGTTGCCCAAGGGCTCAACGAGTACACTTCATATTGTGAGACTCTCTAAGTTTAGGTTTATCCGTCACAAAATCCAATTTCGTGTTCATAATCCACCCACTCATTGATTATGACGACCACTGATAATCTCGCTAAACTATAAAAGTCGAGGTCATAGCATACGTACAATCCCTCCATCACAGGCCATCCGTATTATACCTGGAATATAGAAGAAAACGTCAAATCCATTCAGTATAATACAGTCGACTTTCAATTTACGATCTCTAAATAACACTCAGAACTAATTTTCGAAGTTATACCATGGTAATGGATTTACTAGATCATAAATGCCTATGCCCTGTTCACAAGACTGACAGATCCTATATTGATACGCACTGGATATCATGAGCATCAGTCCACACCCAACGAACAGGCGGAGGTCTGATCATGACAAAATCGTTGACGTGACTGCCATCAAAGTGTGGAGGATAGCTCATATATCCACAGTGGTATCTCAAGTCGAAGGACCACTATGCTCGCTCAACTCGAAAAGGTTCATATTGAAGTTGGTGTACCATCTATTAGGAAACCTTCCGTGAGTCGTTCAGTGTCTTATCAAATAAACACCTACATGTCTATATGAGTCTCCCGAGACTCATGGTTCACTGGGATAAACCATCGGACCAAGTCACGATATACGACATGTACTGGTCTCAACATATTTTACTAACCGACCCGTGTTAGCAAATCTTGACCAGGAACTTTATTTAAGGATATACAAATAATAGAGCACTTCCCAATGTCAATTACAAACTACGTTGTAACTGCGCACTATATTGTAAATCTTAGGGTCTTTGTCTAATATACACTTATCACTGAACGAGATTCAGTTTCGATCTAACCATAATCAGATATCTAATCGTGATTAGATCGAATAAGTGTATAAAAGATAAAGGGTGCTACCGTTAAATTAATAATATTATGGAAAATACAATTTCTCTTATTTATGAATCAGACATAAATACGATCCGGATTGACACTCGGAGCACCAACCCTAATAATTACTCTCATTTGCTCTAGTGCCAATCCATGGTATCCTATACACATCTCAATGCGTATCACATACTCATGGCCCTCAAGAGCTCACCAGCACTCAAGAGGTAGGCAAAAACAAGTAAGCCTACTTTACAAATCGAGATTGTCCAACAAACCCAACTGTTTTCCTTAACTAGCATCATTCATATTTTGTAGAATCCAAAATCCATAAAAATATGACTCAGATGTTATATCAGTAATGTACTTTAGCTGCTGAGTTGTTTATGTATTTATAAATCAAATCTAAATACAATGAGACAACCGCAAGCACTATACTAATATCAAAACTTCTAATCATTGAGGTCACTTTGCAGCTTCATAAGTCAATACTTCATAAGTTGCAACTGATTCCACTAATTTAGTAGAATCAACGGTGACACTCATACTGCATCCTTTCTGACTTTATATGACATAGACCATCTATTATCATAATTAGAATCAAAAACTAATCCGACCTTATGGTTGCTAACTAAATTTTCCATGAATAAGAAATTTGTTCTTAATATCTCAAAGATCACAAAGAACATGTTTCAAGATCCATCATATGGTCTAAAACATATCAATATAACTCGTAACAATTACGATTAAATCGATATCCATAATCACACATAATACAATATTCATCACGCCATCATCCTATGATGCATAAGATTGACTAGACATTCTAATCAATCTCTCTTTTGACAAAGGTATCATCCTTTATGAAATATGAATACTATATATATAAAAGACACGTTAACTGTCATACAGTTATACTAACTGTCATACAAATAGTCTTACTGTGTCCTTTATTAGATCATATCTAATGCGCGACTAATAGGAGTATCTCACGAGTCTCTCAGTTTTATATCTTATATAAAACTTTATATCAAATATAACAGAGACTACTTTCATTGCTTTCACGGATAAAAGAAGACTTAAGATATATAATACTAGAAAGAAATTTGTACACTCGCACTGACCCTAATGACAAATACATATTATTTATACTTCGATAAAATCAGACAATCTGACTAATATCAAAATCAGAGAATATGACTTTTCGGAAAGCTTATCTGAGTCTACAATAGGCTCCATAAGCCAATATATCAAACTGTGATCTTAATAGAATACAAACTGTAGAGCCATTCTAGAATGAACTTCTTCAAACAAAGAAATCACGATGGATCTCTCATTCGAAGAAATCACTTAAGAACGTCACTTTGCATTCTTTAGCCAAAACCACGGTTTAATATCAACATTAACCAACAGATCTTAATTGTCCAATCAGTGCGATAAGAGACAAGCTTCCTCAAAATCTACAATAGACTACTGAGTATAACCTTTCTCGATGTCATGCTATAAAGGTCAAACCTTTATCGAGCTCACTTTGCTTTTGTTGCGCAAACAATTTGCACACTTTATGAACGTTTCATAACGAAAGTTTAATGAAGTTCAAAACTTGATTGTAGTAAGCCATGAATAATTTTAGATCTATGGTTCAATGCTAAGTTCCGAAATCAATATCAAATATCGTTCCTACTATAAGTTATAGGATAATTTTCTTCGATAAGAAAAAAACAGAATCATTGAGTATCAAATACTTTGTAAATCTGACATCCCATTGAACTTATACGAAAGTTGTCTAAGTGTCTTTTCATCTTATTAATTACGTAGTTCCATCATAGTTTATCACTCTCTCATTTGACTTAACTAAGTCAAGTCTTTTCTACAATTTTCAACATCTAATGTCAACCACCAAGTAACAAAATAATTTTACTACTCGGGATCATAGAAAAGATATTCTATTAAATAGAATACAATATTCCATTAAAAAATTGAAAATCCTGTCACTCGTACCTCCAAGGCACAAGTACTTTCAATTATATAACAATTATACAATAGAAAGTTTCAAATCTTAAATTTTTCAAGATTCGAATTTTCTACTATACATATCATATATGTAACTTTATAAACCAATGGAACCTTAATTAAAGAGATGAATTAGTGTTACATGAGCATAACCCCAAAAGCATTGAAAAATAATTCGATAACACTTAATATCAACAAATCAAATCATATAAGATCCGATAACTCCCACTAACCAATTCCATCACAATGAAATCACAGAAGTTTAATACTGAGTAAAAATCATATTCATTAAATAACTATAGAACTAATTGCCTTAAATTCATGTGTTTTATCAAATCAAATATCTTCGAACAATTCAAAGACGCGCAATGAATTTCTAAAGATATAGTTTTCAACACTACAGATAGAACATCTTTGAACTATTCAAAATATTCTATCCGAGTTTCATCAGAAACAAATTGAAAGTTCTTGAACAATTCAAGAAGTTCAACACATTCTCTATTAGAAACACGTAACTAAGTTATGACAATTCATCAACCAAGTTACGAAGCAAAGAAAACTCTACAAGGCAATTCCTAATTCGTTAAACTACATACATCTAATGTATTAGTTTAATAAATATAAGGTCCAATGACGATCATTGGTTAAATGAGATTTAATCACTTCCTAAATACAATATTCATTAAACGGATAAGGATATATAGTGTGATCTCATATCATACCATCCTTTACCATACGGAACAAGCATATGATGCTTTTATGATAAAATATCATAAAACACAGTTCTAAGTTATTGATTCTACCGAATATTTTCTTAATGCTTATCTTTCATTAATGACAATACTAGTCGTTTTAAAATATGTAACAACTATTTATACAGAACAAGTAACTATCCAATAGTCACAAGTTCTGATATCAAATATCAAAACAGTTATTAAACATTATTTTAAATAACTAGACAGGACACCTCGTATCCAATACCTATAATTTTCATATTGTGAGAATCAATATTCTCTATACACAACTATACGTACCTCATTTCTTAAGCTTTATAATTTGCGTTCAATTATTCACAGCAATTACAAATGATTGATTAGCAAATTTTTTAAGACACTTGACTTCTAAAGGTCACTAAAGCTAAGAAATGTCATTAAAAGATAAACAAACACTTAAGAGGTTTTCTTAATGCCAATCAAGAATCTCGAGACATGAACTAATTCGTGTCAATTCTTACGGCATAAGAAACAGTTCTAACTAGACTATTATATCCTAAACCAGATATCTATTTAGATTACCCAATCGTGACTGAGTAACTAAGTCACAAACCATATCGATTTTCAATAAAATCAGAACAACAGTTCCCGATGGTTTAAACTAATCTAACAATATCTAAGTCTACTATCTTTCTAGAACCTATTCTAGAACTACGCAACCATAAGTAAAGTCAGAAAATCTATTCAAGTAATAAATATGCAGTAGATTAGAAGTATAAATCTATAAATAATATAGAATGTAAGGAAACAAAGCACTAAATTCCAAAATATTACGCACTGCTTAAGTTATGGATTTTTAACCAAGCATTATCTCTCACTACTTCACGTAATACCGTAATCCCCAACAGACAACGAAAATTCGATAATTAAATCGAATTCCATAGTGAGAGTAGAATCCCATGAATATATTTCGACTCACAGCTTTGACACAATCTCACCTACGTATATTCATTAGGTAGACAACTATTTGTCAATCACTCACCAGTGACTCCTGGTTTCGGTCCTGATTGTTTCTCGCTGTGACAACTTTGGCACGTTCACAGGGAGGCGTATCAAGGCTACACTTGTCAATGACAAACTCAAGATACCGGTGTAGTCCTGACAGCTTTGGCACGTTAAAGATTTCCACTTTCACTTGAATTTATCCAGTATCAATATACAACCGGTAAGGATAATAATCCTATAACTACATCCTCACAGCTTTAGCACGATATCGGATGCACTTATACAAAAATACCCACAAACCGTACTGATAAAAAGGACCAAGAAACATATATCCAATACACGTTACTTTATAGCCATATTTAAAAGCGAGGATTTTCATATGGAAGTTTTCATCTACATCAAATGTAGAATTTTAATCTAAATCATTTTCTAAACATTTCAATTCTACTTTAGAAGACATAACTTAATTTAACTATTAAATTTATGTTACATATTCCGTTAGCGTGGAATCGAAAAGTTAAGAAACATATCTAGATTATAAGCATGTGCAAACATTAAAATTGGATTATATATATCAAATATCAAGCATGAATAATGTAATTGATGAAGCATCAGACTCGCTCTGATATATTTTTGTGGGGGGTTTTGGGCGAGGGGGCGCAGCGGAAGCGCGGGTCGGGCGAAATTGTATTTTAATTTTTTTTTCAAAATACCGAATAAATTATTCAATATCTAATATGAATAATTTATTCATATTTCACCTAAACTTATTTATTGAATATCAAATATTGACATAAACATAGTTGAAACTTCGCAAAACTTTTACGAAAATCGATTTTCCGCAAATTGACGCAAAACACGTTTTTGATCGAACCGATTACCTGACACTTATGGAAATTGCCCAGTTCAGCTCCAATAGGGTCGGGGCAGTTCATGGGCTGCCTGAACAGTGACAGATTCACTGTTTGGACAGCCGTCAGTCGGTTGGCTCAAAATCCATCCGGTAACGCCGTGTTCGCTTATTTTAACTCCGAAACACTTTTCGGAAATTGTTCCAACTCCCAAAACACATCCATTACATTCATAAAACATATTGTTCATAAAAAAAAATCAGAATATACGTAGATCTTATCCAGAAACTAATTTTGCCAAAATTCATGCTTTATATCCAATTTTCAAGACTAAATCAATTAATCTCAACACCAATTGAGTCCCACCACACATGAACAACTATAGAACAATTCTAAGCTATCTTAGAGTGGATCAACAACACTAGAATGGCAACAATTCATCAAATGAAAAAATTGAGTTAACATTATAATAATTTCCACACAATATACTTCACACACATATACTACTTCCAATTCCAACCATTACAACCAAAAGCCCCAAATTTTGGAACAAATAAGAAACCCTAGGTCTCAAAATATCACCAAGAAAAACATGAAACAAACTTTCAAAGTTTAGGATTTGAAGAAATGCCTTAAATCTCCTAATTCATTTGCCCTTTTTTTCTTGATTTTCTTATTTGTTTATGCTTGAATCAACAAGCTAGCATGAAACCTATTTTTCATCATTTTATTTTTTGGTTCTCGACAAATGAGAGAGGAAGCTTGGAGAAGAAAATATTTTTCTTGATTTTAAATCATGTTGACCGAAACCAATGGCATTTTTGTCCAAAAAAATTAAATCAATTAATTTAGTGCTTACTTTATTTTAACAAATCAAATTTGGACAAATAAAGCCTAATTTAAAGACATGCCATGTGTTCCAATAACAACTTACCATATTTCATAACATTTAATGAAAAAAGGTTAAATTAATTAATCATTCTAATATTTAACAATTAAATATCAATTAATCAATTAATAATAATATTATTATTACATATGTATTTTTTTATTTACAATAAATAATAAATACATATATTTATGGCATGTGTCAAAAACTCATTTGACGAATTATTAATGTGTATCTAATTGTATTATGTATCAAATACAAATATACAATAATTATTATCGAACAAAAACCCGTAATACATGTGTCATCGTTTAACCGATTAAATGTTTCGAATTAACTCACTTAATCCAGTGAAGTATTATGAATAATCTATATTATTCATCTCGAGTTGCCCAAGTGCTCAACGAGTACACTTCAGAATGTGAGACTTTCTAAGTTTAGCTTTATCCGTCACGAAATCCAATTTCGTGTCCATAATCCACCCACTAATGGATTATGACGACCACAGATAATCTCGCTAAACTATGCAAGTCGATGTCATAGCATACGTATAAACCCTCTATCACAGGCCATCTATATTATACCTGAGATATAGATGAAAACGTCAAATCCGTTCGGTATAATATAGTCGACTTTCAATTTACGATCTCTAACTAATACTCGAAACTAATTTCTGAAGTTATACCATGGCCATGGATTTACTAGATCGTAAACACGTGCTGGATGCCTATACCTTTTACATATGACTGACGGATCCTATCTTGATACGCACTGGATATCATGAGCATCAGTCCACACCCAATGAACAGGTGGAGGTCTGATCATGACTAGACCGTTGACGTGACTGTCATCAAAGTGTGGAGGATAGCTCATATATCCACAATGGTATCTCTAGTCGAAGGACCATTATGCTCAATCAACTCGAGAAGGTTCCTATTGACAATTGTGTACCATCTATTAGGAAACCTTTCGTGAGTTGTTCAGTGTTTTATCAAATAAACACCTACATGTCTATACGAGTCTCCCGAGACTCATGGTTCACTGGGATAAACCATCGGACAAAGTCACGATATACGACATGTACTGGTCTCAACGGATTTTACTAACCGACCCGTGTTAGTAAATCTTGACCAGGAACTTTATTTAAGGATATACAACTAATAGTGCGCTTCCCAATGTCAATTACAAATTACGTTGTAACTGCGCACTATACTGTAAATCCTAGGGTCTTTGTCTAATATACATTTATCACTTAACCAGATTCAGTTTTGATCTACCATAATCAGACATCTAATCGTGATTAGATCGAATAAGTGTATAAAAGACAAGGGTGCTATCGTTAAATTAGTAATATTATGAAAAATACAATTGCTCGTATTTAAGAATCAGATATAAATACGATTCGGATTGGCACTCGGAGCAACAACCCTAACAACTTCTTGATTTAGGGCCACTCCTTGAATCAAGAACCCGAACTAGAAATAATGGTAGAAACTCTCTTCCTAGAATTTAACAATTAATTTTTTTTTCAAGTGAATATTAATGAATAACCTAAAAGTTCCATTTATAGAGATGAAGATGCTATTGAAGAGATACCTTTAGGCTTAAGGATATAATCCTTTAAATGGTTATATCTCTTCAATGCACCCTTATAACTGATGAGTGGTAATTATATCATTATTTCCCATTCATTTAACCTAATATTTTGTATAGTTTCTTGAGTTTTATGAACTTTTTGATGTGTTTTTGTTTATTTTACAGATGAAAATAATATTGGAACTTAATGGAATCAACTTCGGGGTAAAACGATGAAATCCGGAGGAAAAAAGGTCAAAAATGAAAATTTATTGTACGCGTCACGAAGTGCAGTCTTAAATTTCAATTTTTCACAAGTTTGGTATTTTAGCCATAACCATTTCATCCGATATCCGATTGAGTTGATTCAAGGTGCAGATTAAAGAAGACTCAAAGATCCACAACCTTGAAATTTTAAATATTTTTGAATTCTGAAGTTTTTAAGACCGAAATAAACAAATAATCCAATGTGTTTTGTGTAATTAATAAAGTCATTATCAAAAAATAAAAAAATGGAGAAAGACAATTTACAATTGTCAAAATTCCACAAAACATGCATGCATGTTTGGTGGAGTGTTTTGTGGAGTGTCTTGTGGCATATTTAGTGGAGTGTTTGGTGGAGGATTTTGTGGAGTGTTTGGTGGAATAATTGGTGGAGAAATTGGTGGAATGTAACATCCCCGATCTGGGAGATGTTACCGGCATATGATAGTAGTATTAACCTCATTAGCCACTAACTTCTCGACTATATCCTTTACTAACTAATCTATCTAAATGCAAAATCATATGCAAGGGCCAAGGCCCGACTCATCATCATAAAATACTTTTATTACTTATAACTATATATTCAAATATACTTCTCTTTACAACACTTTAATAGACATTTATAATAACTTGTACGACACTAATACATGCATGTAACGGTACTTTGACTCTGACTATATGCTTATGCTCTCTGACTCAGAACTAGTGGACTCCAAACCCTAGTGACTGCATCAGTATCCATCTTCCCGAGCTCATCCTCCAAGAAACCTACAAGATACAAAGATTGGGGTGGGGTTAGATCGCCATACGATCTAAGTGAGTGGACTAAAACTGAAAACTGAAATGAAAACTTGATTTCAAAACCATTGTTTCAATAAAACATCTTTATATGCAAACTTGTTCTGAAAGCTTTGTCTTTCTGAAAACTGCTTTTGAAACTCTGGTTTGTGAAAACTGTTTCTAAAATATGGTTTCTGAAAACTATTTGCTAAAAATCTAGATTTTCTGAAATCTATGTACTAAAGTTCTGAAAATTTTACATTGAGAATCTGAAAAATGAAAACGTTTTCTGAAATCTGTATCTCTGTCTGAAAACCTGGTCGTATGAGGGCGTTACGTATCGTCGTCCCCTCATACGCCTAATTGGAGCCAGCAAAGCAAATCCATGACTTTGGGGTATTACGTATCGCCGTCCCCCAAAGCATGCCACTATTGTCTCAGAAACTGGTGGTCTTGGGGCGTTACATATCGCCGTCCCCCAAGCCACAAACTGGAGCTGGGGGTGCGGATCCATGCTACGACCCAAGCTCAAAACTAGGGTCTAGGGGCGTTACGTATCACCTTCCCCCTAGCCCGGCTGGAGGATCTGAGAGCGTCCCCTCAGTCCTCAACATGTGCACATGTTCTCTGAATCTGTCAATTCCAGCTGTATCTCAAGTTACATAATGGGGTGAGGTTTTACCTCATGCCCCGAAAACATAAAAAGCATACTTTAAAGCTTAAATATGTAAATAATGGTTTCTGAAAATCATTTCCTTTCTCAAATCACAACTATATAATAATAACTAAAAACAATGGTTTCTAACGCCCTAAAGCGTAAAATGTATGTCTGATATCAAAATATGAAATGGAAATCAAGTAAAAGGGAAAGTGTCCACTCACTGTACTAGGGAACTGGCTGAGACTATACTGCTCTGGTGAAGGAGATTGCAATTCCTGCAATGTTCTAGAGGTGATGGCTTGATCAGACTAAAAGTTATGAGATGAATTCAAGGATTAGACTATACCACTAGTTTTAATTGGGTAAAGTCATAACTTATCATTTTAAGTTGTATTGGAAAGTAATGCGAGCATATGAACTGATTCGAGGTCTTAAGGGTGGTCTTTAATATGCTAGGGTGGAGCTGGAACTATCTAAAATTAGTTCGGCTACTAACATAATTGCCCAATTTTTCTGTCACGCGTCGAGACGCAAGGGTTCTTCCTGCGTCGCGACGTGAGTCAGTTTTCCAGATTTTTGGATTTCTTTCCCTCATGCGATTTTCACCCAATTTCATCTCTAATCCTTCATAACATTTCCAACACACAAACCATTAATTTTTATCAATTCCACTTATCTTAAACCACCATATTAACATCATTAATCACTCATTTATCCATCAAATTATCATTACCAAATAACTCTCTAAACTTTTCCCAATTCAAACATTCAACTCCACAACCCACATATTTACTTCCATACTAATAGAATTTTTTTTCAATCTTTCTATTGACTCAAGATGAAAAGAATAATAAAATCATCACCATATACATGTACTCAACACTACACCAATGCCAAATCACCAATTCTACCATTTTAAGAAAATGGGTTATGGGTTTCTTACCTTTCCACACTTGATTTCTTTCCAAGCTTCCAAGGGTAGTCATGGTTTATTTGGCTTCATTCTCCTTCTCTCTCTCTCTTTCTTCTTCTTCTTCTTCTTCTTCTTTTCTTCTTTCCCTCTCTTTATCTCTTCTTTTCCTTCGGCTTCCCCTTTTCTTTTCTCTCTTCCATTTCGTTTTTTTGGTCTTAGGTAATAGAAAATAGTAACCTCTTTATATAGTGGACCCATTTGATATTTAGAGAGTTGAAGAAGAGTGTAGAACCTTGAAGAAAAATTGAGATTTTTGCATTTTGGTCCGAAATCACTATTCATCCAGATTTCGACTCATAATTTTGACCTAATTCTATCCGAATTTGGAAAAATATTTAACATGGAAGTTGTAGGTCTCGATCTTAACTTTCCGACGATATAAAATTCATAAAATCCAGAGATCGTATGAAAATGTTATGCCTAAAATACTATGAGCGGTCCAAAATAAACACGATACAGTCCCGTCCTGGGACTTCGAGAAATTTACTGATCATCTCCAAATTCATTTCATAAATATATTTGAGGCTCATCCTAATCTAATTTACATGCCTTCATCTCGTATGTGACAGTATCATTGTAGGCAGTAGTAAGAACTAATGGTCGTTACATGGAAGCCTTTAGATTTTCCTATAAATACTAAGCCAATTCATTTGTAATTCTCATGCTTTCCTTAGGTTTTTGTAAGGAATTTAAGGATTGCATATTGTTTGTATTTATTTTGAGTAATTAATTTATGTATTTTTATTTTCAGTAATAGTAGTAGTTTATTTTCTTTTATTTACTTTTATGTTTTGTAGTTAATTTTCCGCTGGGGGAAGGGTGAAGCTTTTATTATTTTAGTTTAGATTAATCTCCATTAATTATTGTAATATCCCAGATTTTTAGGACTATTCTAGAAGATTCCTGAAACGATGTTATAGTCTCGGAGCATGATGATAATGAAGAATAAGAGTTCAAGCGATGTTATATGGGTTGGAATAATGGATTATGATTTTTTAGCCGCGTTGGAAAACGCGTAGGATCGGAAGTCAGTTACGAGATTTTTATTATTCGAGTCAAGTTTACTGTTTTGACCTCCGAAAGAGTAAACAAACTCCGATTGAGCTGAGTTTTGGACCATCAGACTCGTTTTTCCGAGACGAACAACTTTTGTGTTGAATACTTTTCGAGAATCGCATCAGAAGGGCTCCGAAAATGCGAAGTTCCAGAAGGTTCCATGGCAGGGGCTGTTTTGCTATTTTCGCAGGGACCAAAGTGATATTTTCCAGGCAGTATATATTGCCTCATAGTTTTAAGAAATTGCAATTGGACCAAACTTCTTCATTTCTCTCTACCCGCACCCCAGCGTCGTTTTTGGAAGGAGGACTCGCCGGCGATGATTCTGGCCACCACAGGCCGGCGAGATGGTGCCGATCTGCTCCCCCAGCGACGGCAAGCAGCGTGGTGGCCGGCGATCGGCCGTTAGACGCCGGCAACGGCGAGAAAAAGGAAGAAGAGGGCGCGACCTTGGGTGTGCCGATCCCGGCTCGTCCGGTTGTTTCACGAGCCGTGCCACCTACCAAATCGAAGACCTCGAAGAGTACTACGAGTGTGCGGAGTCGGTTTCGCCGAACTGCGGCCGAAGGCTCGCGAATCGAGAGAGGAAGATTCGGTGAACAGTAAACCCATGTCGAACGGTTGCTCCGATCGGAATTCCGTCGACACCAACGCGTTCGTATGGCCGGTGGGAGTCCGAATACGGCCTCAGAATTTCGGTACGACTCTCCGTTTAGAATTTCATATTTCAAAGTGTATTGTCATATAATCGGATTGTTCCTGTAGTTTCGTAGAGTAATAAATGGACATGAATTGAATTGAATATGTCTTAGTATGTTAAAACGATAAATGTGGTAGAATCCGGGGAGAAACGGATTAGATTTGCTCGATCCGATAGAATATGTAAGTTTTGGGAAAAAGTGAGTTTTTGCGTATAAAGATGTATTTTGGTTTTGATAATAGTTATGAGTTATTTTTGATATTACGAACATGTTTGGATAAATCCGGGATGGTTCGGAGGGTTCGAGACCTTTCCGTAGCGTTTGCGGAAACGTTTTCGGAAGATTTTCTAAGAACGTGTAAAATCGGGAATTTAAGTGAACTAGTGGCTTGGAATAGATTTTAGTGATGTTCTAAGAATACTGAAACTGAATGTATTGAAATCGGAGTTGATTTGATCATTTTGAAGAGATTTAGAATTTTATAGTAGTTTGGTCGAGAACTTTGTAAGTCGTGTGTCTGACGGCTTTTCGTCATTTATTTTGACAGACTTGACTAGGATCTTCGGCGCTCGCGAAGCCAGGTAAGTAACTCATGCGATGAGAGCTTAATGTGTGATTTCGTATCTTGATTTTTACATATATACATGTATAGATGATTAATATGTTAGGTAAAACAGAAGATAGTTAAGAAGTAGTTTGAGAAGCAGTTCGAGATTATGTGTAGCTAAGTGAAACGATCATCGCAGGTATGGCTTTTGTTATTAGCATAATATAAAGTAAGAGGTTTAATGATGTTAATGACTATGTGTATGTATGAATGTACATAAAGGTATGAATCTGTAACGATATGAATTGTGTATGTGAATAAATATGAAAATGTATAAATATATGAGTATGTATTCGTATATGCATATGGTACTAAGATACGTATAGGTTGGATATGTTCAGTTGATAAAGATGTTATATCAGATGTTCCTAGATAGGGATCCTGAATGATTATGTTTGATCGATAAAGGAAAAGCTATGAGAATTATTAAAGGTATGACATTTGAATTTGATAACAAGAGGTGTATTCATATGTTTGAAACATATGTTTGTACGTGAGTGTTTGAGTCGTGTTTTGGAATGTTTGTTATGAATGTGCTTATGTATGAGGAGTCGCGTGACAAACTTGGTGTGCCATGATATGTATGTATTGCTTGATTGTATGCCTTGTGAAGTATTGGTTGTTAAGTTTGCGTCATGATTAGTTGTATGATGATTGTGTGTGTGACAGTGTCTGTACGTGTTTGATGGAGCTCGTTGATTATATGGATAACGAATGCTTATGTGAAATTTAGTAATGAAATTTGGAAACTAATGTGTGCTAGATGTTATAAAGTGCGTTTGTTTAGCTGCATTGGTATGCATGTATATGTATAAGAACTTAGAATCATTTTTGGCATGTATATAAGAGAGGTGTGATAAGGGATGTGTAAATGTATATGAATCTCGATTGTTAAGTCGTAGTAGTAATGTTGTAATTAAAGGAAGTTAAGAAAGGCTTGATTTGGTATTGAGAAAAGTTTATTTAACATAGCGATTTGATGATATTTCAAAGTTAGACTATTGTGATAAAAGTATAGATATATATACGATTTGCTTTGTATACTTTAGGCGTTAGCTATTAGATTAGCATATATGTTAATATGAAAATGTGAAACTTTGATAAGAGTTAAGATTTAAGAATAAGGAATAATAACAAATTAATAATTCGAATTTAAAGTAACTTAGTAAATCTGATAAACGACTGATATGTTTGACTTGTTTGTTGTGTTACTAGCAGAGTTACTTACTGAGTTTTAAAACTCACACCAAACCAGTTTGCCAGTTTTGCAGGATGAATTGTAGATTGGTCCATCATGTCAGTTTTGGAAGTCATTCTCGAGACGTGGTTTACCCAAGCGGCAGTCACCCTCGCAAGTGTCTTGGGAAATGTTTTAGAAGATCAGGATATTTGATTTATTGTTTTATTTTATCGTACTGAGTACGTGGTTTGTATTAATAATTTAAAGTTTTGATTGCATGTGATGTTGTGGGCACAGAGCCCTTGAGTGTTGATAGATGATGTGGGCACAGAGCCCTTAGGTTGTGGTTTTGATGAGTTTTCTTTTGGACCTGAGGTCCTTTTATTGGGATGATGTTTTCTTGGTTTGCCTTTGGTGCTGGACTGCGATCCAGGTTATCCAGTTTTTAGGATACTTCATGCCGAATTTTCGGTAGATTCAGGGCTTATGGAGATGGGTCAATCCTGTCTCCTGCCGGTAGCATCCTACCTCTGGCGGGGTGTTACAATTATAATATGGAAAATTATAATTTAACATAAAAGGTTATATCGCCTTAATGACTAGTTTTATTTATTTGACATAATGTGACACCGCATATATGGCCGGTCTTTATGTGACAAATGATTACCACCTATATGGCTGGTTTATGGATAAATAATGATACCGCATTTATGGTCGGTCGGACTTAATTAAAATCTGACTTAATGAGGATACAACCTATATGACTGGTTGGTAATATCACTGATAAATTCTATATTATAGTAAGAGAGATTTCTAAATTAGAAATAGTAAAAGTGGATCCCCAACCCCCAGCATTTTATTTTTATTCTAAGGAAATGATGAAACACAATGTCCACACACTTAATAATTGAATTTCTTTTTATGGGCAATTCTTTAGTTTGTTTATTGAGTATTAAGCTTAATGCTTCTTATTAATTGGCCATTAATAAGATTGATTTGGTAAACTTGAAATGAACTTGATGAAGGGATTTTAGGTTTCAGCCTTAGATTCAATAGCCCACGATCTTCCTTGAGGATAGATAAACCTTTAATATATTTCCTTACAAGATAGACATATACCTGTCGGGCGGGGGTAGCCACTTTTGGAACTTGAACTTAATGAATTCAGGTAACTTAGTTAATATAGACATATGACTAATTGAGTTATTTGGGTATTTACGTCTGACCATCGATAAAGGCTTTTGCATATCTTCGTGTTTCAGGTTAGCAAACCGACTTATTACACATATATAAGAGAATCAATTCATCTTTAAGATAATATTGTGTGGAATCACAACTCTGGATCTTTGTGCCTTTTATTTATTTTTCTTAGTATTTTCTTTTGTTTATTTTATTTAAGCAAATCCACATTAAACCAACCAAAATCAATTATTCTCTTCTCCCTTAATTAGATACCTGTAAATAAATAATATCAACAATTAATAACAACAAAAAAATTAAGTCCTCGTGGGATCGATATTTTTATACTACTTGAACGATACATGCGCTTGCGTTATACGCGTGTGATTACGCACCGGTCAAGTTTTTGGCGCCATTGCCAGGGACTTATTTTTCTTGAGTTATTAATTTTGAAGCTATCTAATTTACTTGTATCTAATTTTCTTTATTTTTATTTGTAATTTTTATTTCTTTCTTTTATTTTTCAGGTGGTTGAAAACTGGAACACTATTGGGAGATAGAAAGATTACGAGCTTTACTATAAGAAGATACACCCCAATTCAGGGAGCAACAATCTGATTTTCTGAGGCCTGTTGTCCAGCCCAATAATTATCACTGGATGCCAGAACCAAGCAATATTACATTTGCTCAACAGAACACAAGAGGGAGATGTGTAATATGTGATGGTAACCACCCGAGCGATCAATGTATATACCTTTTAGAATGGTAGAATTATCGGAATTATTCAAGGTATTAAGAACCAGTATATTTCACTGAACCTTATTATCCATCTTATCCACCATCCACCTATGATCTTCATCAAGAACCAGAACGATATTCACCAGATGAAAAACAAATGATAAGAGAAATGGTGGACATGCTTAAGAAAAGTAATGAAAAGTGGGATGTAATGCTTCAGAGTAAAGAGGCAACTATTCAGAGACTGACTGATAAAACGAGACAATTAAAAGAAGACCAGGGCTACATACCTCAAGGAGCATTTTCATATGACACTGATAAAGCCTTCAAATACCAAACATTTCACGATGACACTTTAGCAGAGGAGAAGGCTAAGCAGTATCAGGAATCTGAGGTATCAATTCAGGAACCCGAACCAGCAAAGTCTCGATTTGATTTTTATTATTCTGACTCTGATGAGGATGAAGAAGCTAAGCTGTTTGTACCAATTGTAGGAAACGCTTTCCCTCGCGCAGCAGAAGCGGTAAGGCTCACGGACCGAACTTGAAAAAATTTTCTGCTCTCCCTTGCTTTAGCCGAATGACACCAGTGGGTGTACTGAAGTTTTACTTCTGTTTTTGACAAGATTTCAGCCCCGGAATATCCCCGAAACAATCCCCGAATAGCCCCTTGAAATGCAGTGTAATAGCGGACTGTTTTGCACCCGTTACACGCACGAACTGCACCCAATTTTGAAGCAGTGTTTGCGTGAACTGCATTGTGTTTTCAGATATGATTTTCCTCCAAAAATCAATCCTGACACAGCCCTAAAATTATCCTAAAGTGTTTCCCAAAAACCCAAATTAAAATCAAACAAAACCGAGCCTAAAATTGGTTCAATGTGCGTGCGGCAGTGTGCAGTAATTTTGCCCACTGCCGTGAATGGTGAGAGGAGGGGAAAGAGTTTTCCAACGTCACAAGGTCTTCCGAAATATGTCTCGTAACCAATGGAGGGTAGTGTGGGCTACACTTACAAATTAATTTTTAAACAATTTAAAGATTAAAGATCACACACCGAAATAATTTCAGGCTCTTCAATTCACTTTCTCAACTTTTGAGAGCTTGAAGAAGAGATGGAGGCTAGGGTTTTCAAAGTCTTAGATCTGAAAAATTAAATCATAATTTTTCTTTTATACTTGTGGATAATTTGTTTCATAAAACAAATCAACCACTAGTCTTCCATCTCTCTCAAATTCGGCCAAGGGTAGGTTTTCTAGTTTGATTTTGCTTCCAAAATAAACAAATCCTATCCCTTACCAAATAGGGAATTTTGGCCATGGCTAAGGTAATTAGGATTTGATTTTTTTTCTCAAACAAATAAATCATATTCCTTACCAATGAAGGAATTCGGCCAAGGTAGGGTTTCTAGTTTGATTTTGCTTCCAAAATAAACAAATCCTATTCCTTATCCAATAAGGAATCCTACCATGGTGATGATTTTTGTTTCTAAAATAATTCTTAGCCTTATTAAATTATATCATATATAATTTAATGTTCTAATTTAATAATTACCATATAATTATTAATACCTTATATCAACTTTTAATATAAAGTCTCAAGTGTGATGTATTTAATATTATTAATCATATTAATAATATTTATTCTTTGTGAGTATATAATTGGACCGTCCAATTATATTAGCTCCGCTATAGTATATCGAGCTAGCACGGGGACCAAGTGGACCTACGGTTCCAAGCTCCAATAATCTCGAAATACTAATTAAGCTCTTAATTAAATATTCCGAATTATTAAATTCGAATTATTCCACTAAAATTCCGAAGTTGCACTCTCATTGCCGTAGATGAAATATTAAGCCGAACCAAGTCGGTGTCCACCGATATAGTCATTGCATACGAATTGATCCTTCACGAATATCTCGTAATTAGAGCGGGTCATAATGTCCGTTATACCCATCTAATTATTTTTACCTTAACTACCATTGATTCTCTAATGAACGATTTATTCATAACTATTATGAATATTAATCTATCTATTCGTAATAGAAAGATTTGAGCGCTCAAATCGTTCAAGTACCGAATCAACCCTTAAGAGAGATACTCATCTACTTCTCGCAAGAAGGAGTGAATTCCATGTCTATATAAGACGTTCCCATCTACATGACAAACTGCGCCCCCAATTACGTAGTTATTGGTTGAGATTGCTACACCAACCTCACCTTTGTAAATCAAAGGACACAACCCGCCATGCTGACCGGCGTAAACACACACGTATAACGCAAGCGCACGTATCGTTCAAGTAGTATAAAAATATCGATCCCACGAGGACTTAATTCTACTGTTGTTATTAATTATTGAATCTATTTAATTATAAATATCTAATTAAAAGGGAGAATGGAATTGATTGCTTGATTGATTTGGTTGATTGAAGATTTGCTAAATAAATAAATAAAAGATAAAAGAAAATACTAAGGAAAATAACAGACACAAAGTTTTTAAGGTTGTGAATTCTTTTAATATCATTTAAAAGATGAAGTGATTATTTTATGTTTCTGCAATAAATTAGTTTACTAACCTGGAACACTAAATTATGTAAAAGCCTCTTCCGATGGTCAACTACACATACCCAGTATAACCCAATTGAACCATATTCCTATGTCAACCACATTACCCGGATTCATTAAGTCTAAGTTCCAATTATGGCTACCCCCGCCCGACAGGTATATTCCTATCCTGTAAGGAAATCTATTAAATGGTTATCTATCCTCAAGGAAGATCGTGGGCTATTAAGTCTAAGGCTGAAACCTAAAATCCCTATGTCTAGTTCATTTTAGATTTACCATATCAATCTTATTAGTGATCAGAAATAAGAAGCATTAAGCTTAAGACTTAATAAGTAAACCTATAAATTACCCAAACTATAAAATAATCCCTTATAAACTAGTGATACTAAAAGTTATCACAACCCCTAGTTAACTAACACATAACTAGGACTAATAAAAACATAAAAATAAAAGACATAAAATAAAAATACTGAAAAGTAAAATAAAATAAAATGTTAGGGTAAAAGGAATTATTTCTACTACTACTTATTTAGATATCTCCCATTAAAATAATATAAAAACTTGTGATTAATATCAACCAGCCATAAAGGCGGAACCAAAATAACCAGCCATAAAGGCGGAATATATGTTTTATTACCACCGACCAATCTGGCGGTATCCTGATTAAGTCCAATTTAAATAGTAAATATATTATTTTTAAGGGAGATTAATCTAAATAGTAATAGTAAAAGAAATTACCTTTCACCCAAACATAAGGAAATTACCTCATCACGGTAAATAGTAAAAACTGTAAAAAGTAAATAGTAAATAGTAAAAACTGTAAAAGAAAGTAAAAAGTAAAAATTAAATTACTATTATCACAAAAAGTAATTAAAAATTATTTACAAAACTAAAAAAAGTAAAAACTTAAAGAGTTTCTCTCTTTAGAAGGATTTGAAGAGAGAGGATGGTACAACAATTTCTGAAACCTGGTTCTGAATTTATAGGCGTCTATAGGGTGCGCGCGTCGCGCCGCTCGGCCCGCGTCGCGACGCGCGCTACAGTAACACGTGTCACGCGGTGATTCGACGGCTCAGATCTTATCCGATGACGTGGCACTATTCATGACGTCATTGCTTACGTCAGACTAATGATGTGGCACTGTTCATGACGTCATTGCTGACGTCATGCTGACATCACTGTCGGCAACTGTCGGCACCGTTGGATGGGTGACACGTGGCATCCGGCGCACGTTAGCAAGTTTTCTGTGATGGTGACACGTGGCACGGCGCACGTTAGCAAAGTCAAACTTTTCAAATTGTTGACCCGTTGACCACGGCGCATTTTAG
The DNA here is from genome assembly GCA_019454045.1 of Zanthoxylum bungeanum. Classification (NCBI taxonomy): domain Eukaryota; kingdom Viridiplantae; phylum Streptophyta; class Magnoliopsida; order Sapindales; family Rutaceae; genus Zanthoxylum; species Zanthoxylum bungeanum. The sequence continues at coordinate 725,817 of SKCR01047504.1, forward strand.
CAACTTCGGTGCAGACTGGGCGTCGCGACGCCAAGGCTATGCGCGGCGCGACGCGCAGAAGACGAAATTATTCCAGTTGATGCATTTTTGACCGGTTTTGTCCCAAATTGCTTCCAGTGCTGTCCAAACTTTATTTATCTGTAAAATAACAACAAAACACATCAAAACGTTCATAAATCTCGAGAAACAATACAAAACATTAGGTCAAATGAGTGAGAAATAGTGGTATAAATACCACTCATCACACCCCCAAACCTAACATTTTGCTAGTCCTCGAGCAAAACAGAAAATAGAATAACATGAAAATAAAATTTAACTAAGCCACTTTCGTAGGGATCACGATTGCATTTAGCATATGCAACAAGCCTTTAAACCCCTAGGTGTCCCTAGTGGACGAGTGTAGTCTCGTGAGGGCTTACAGCAATGATACCCACAAACATTTTACAAAAGTAAAAAGTTAGTTAAAACTAATGCACACAAAAGCAAAAAGACAAGCGAAAAGAGAATAAAGAAGTTAGTGACTAATCAGGTGAAAATTCTACTCCAAGTTACTAGTTGTTTTGTTTCTTTCTAAATTACTGAATAAGTAAATTCTCCGATTATTTTTACCATTCTTCATATACACAGCTAACAAAATATTAATCAACTCATTTTTGCCCACAACAGTCATAAGTGCAGTTGATAAGAGAGTAATATTTTTGTCCTAAAGTTCTATCAGATTTCACACCTTTTTGTAGCAATGGAATAATTTTTTTGATTTTTCTGATTTTTTCTTTGATTTTTTCCTCAATTTTTTATTTATATACAATACCTTCCGTCTATGTAGCGAGCTTTGGGTCGGTGGCTCCTAAACCAGTTGGCTTTAGGGCACCAGGTGTTAAGACACCCCTACGAACTTAATTACTCAGACTTCAGATATATATATTTTGCAGCATCTTCGATCCATGTAACGAGCTTTGGGCCAGTGACTCCCAAACCAGTTGGTTTTAGGGCACTAGGTGTTAAAACACCCTTACAGACTTAATAACTCGGATCTCGGATTTTTTTTTTTTTTTTTTTTTTTTTTTTTTTATTCCATCACTATTTAGAGATGCTTCCTCCAATTAACTATAGCACGGAATATTACAAACTTTTCAATTTTAGCTCATGACTGTATGTTCCATGTAAGTTCATAATACCTGTCAACTGAACATATGAAGATTCATTTTAGTCAGATTTATGGAGAATTCACAAATTAAATAATTCAAAAGGAAATAAACAAAAATTAACTTGTTTTGAAATAAATGGGTTGAGATACGTATCAGGAGTGAAAACTCCTTACTCAGCTACCTCTCACCAATTTCACCTTTTTAGTCAAAATAAAAATACAAAAATGCAAAATATTTTTGTAATTTTTGAAAATTTTTCAATTTTTTTTTTTTTTTTCGAAAAATTTTGGACTAAAAATAAAAACAACATACAAACTAAAAACAAGGTACTAATCAACTAAATCCCTCCCCAAAACCTAAATGAGACATTGTCCCCAATGTCTTAAACAGTAAAAGGAGAGTTAGAAGGTTGTACCTGGTTAGCTGAAATCTACAGGAACTTAAAGGTTAAGATCCAGATTAATTCGACGCCTCTAACCACGATCGTCCTCAGACCAATTTATCTTTGATAGGATAGGGTCAACTTGTGGTTCATAGGCTATGAGTTGGTCTATCAGATCCGGAGCAAGTCTGGCAGTGAAGAGGAGTTCTTTCATAGGTTTTGACACGAACCCATTTCTCCGAGCATCATCAAGAAACACACAAAGAAAATCATAAAATCCATCAACGTTGAGTAAACCAATTGGTTTATGGTGTATGTTCAGGTTCGCCCAAGATAGAACTATAAAAATTTCCTCCAATGTACCCAAGCCACCTGGCAAAGCAATAAAAGCATCAGCACGGTTAATCATTTCTACCAAACGTTTAGACATACCTGACACGATCAGTTCCTCTCCGTTTGATGAGCCAATAAGATTTGCCTCTGCCAAGGGTTTTGGGACGATTCCCAAAACGTGACTGCCTCCTTCCTGTACGGCATTTGAAACGATCCCCATAAGTCCGAGATTTCCTCCGCCATATATTAAGTGCATATTTCTTGCGGCTAAAACTCGACCCAATTCCCGTGCTGCTTCTATGTATTGTGGTTTAGTACCAACAGTACTTCCGCAAAACACACAAATGTTTTCAACTCGTCTTCTTGAAGTGGCTTCCATTTTTATGTATTTCTTTTTCAAATCAGGATGCTTTCAAAAGTGCAATGATGAGCTGAATTTATAGTACCTGAAAAAGGGTGAGTAATAATAGCAGAAGTATCTTCCAGAGGACGTTTGTTAGCTAAACAACAAAAGAAATCGTGAAATGTCAAAAAATCTGGATCCTGTCTACGAAAATAAATATAATTACAACAGAAAAGCAAATCAAAGCAATAATTAAGGCAACGGAATTGTGTACACAATACGCCACTTGCTTAGTATAAATTCATTAGAATGAGTCTCAAGATTTCATTCTTTATTCAGCCATTGCAAATGAATTGTTTCTCATCTTTGATTTCCAAACACAATTCCTTTTGTCTTAAAATGCTTCGTTTGTGCCTTTCCCTACAAAAATAACACACAAAATTAAAAAGTTCACAAAATCTGAAAAATAAATTACAACAAATTACATGGGTTGCCTCCCTGCTAGCGCTGAATTTTTCGTCTTCAGCCAGACGTGAATGAAATTCATCTGTTAAGGAGGTTTCAATGTCGTTTTGGATGTCCGATTAAGGACAATTCCGTGAGCGTTGCTTTTGAAGGGTCTCTTCCAACGGTAAAGTGGCAAAAGAAATTTTGTCTCATTCAGTGCTCGTGCCACCTTTTTGACTTTTGTTGCTCCAGTAGTACCTGAAAAGAATGAAAGAAAATCAGGAGGTCTCGTATGGTGCTTGACTTGGAATCGAAGTTCCATTATGTCAAGCTTCTGGGTGATATCTTTGATTTGTACTCCCCAACACAGCGATGTTTTTCCTGAATGCTCTGGATCTTTATTAAGGTCAGACATTTGCTCCTCCATTTGCTCTTCTTTTTGCTCCACCTTTTCTTCGCAGATGTATTTGAAAATTTCCATATTCAGCTCTTCATCTGTCATCTGTGAAATACATGCATCAAAATTGTTAACCTGAGGATGAAAAGAAATGTCAGATTTTAGGTCTTCATCCTCTGATCTGGGTGAAATGATTGGCTCAGGAAGATCTTCATCAAACATTTGTGCAAAGCATTCTCCAAGATCTTCATTTTGAGGCTTGAAAATTTGATCCTCCGTTGTTGGTGCAGTTGGTATAAATGGATCAGCTTCCTCATCGTCAGAGTCAGAATAATAAAAATCAAATCGAGACTTTGCCGGTTCGGGTTCCTGAACTGATACCTCTGATTCTTGATACTGCTCAGCCTCCTCATCTGTTGAAATGTCATTGTGAAATGATTGGTACTTGAAGGCTTCATCAGTGTCATCTGGAACTGGTTCTTGAAGTATATAGTTCTGGTTTTCTGTGAATTGTCTGATCTGATCTGTCATTTTCTGTATGGATTCTGTGTTACTCTGAATTTGTGCATCAAATTGAGCTGATTGTTCTTTAAACATGTGAATCAATTGATCTTCCTCTGATGGTTCTGGTTGTTGATGAAGATCGCATATGGATGGTGGATAAGATGGAAAATGTGGCTCTGTGAAATGTGATGGCTCTTCATAGCATGATTGTCGATTGTCTCCAGAAATTCTCCCACTCTGATCGATATATACATTGATCGCTCGGGTGGTTACTATCACAAATCACACATCTCCCCATTTCATTCTGATGAACAAATGTAGCATTGCTTGGTTCTGGCATCCACTGATAATCATTGGGCTGTTCAACAGGCCACAGAAAACCGGACTGTTGCTCCCAGATGTGGGGTGTATCTTCTTGTAAAGCACGTAATCTCTCAATCTCCCAGTAGTGTTCCATTTTTAAGTCACATGAAATCAAAAGAAAGAAATAAAAATTACAGATAAAAATAAAGAAAATTAGATATAAGTAAATTAGATAGCTTCAAAATTAATAACTCAAGAAATATAAGTCCCCGGCAACGGCGACAAAAACTTGACCGGCGTAAACACACACGTATAACGCAAGCGCACGTATCGTTCAAGTAGTATAAAAATATCGATCCCACGAGGACTTAATTCCTACTGTTGTTATTAATTATTGAATCTATTTAATTATAAATATCTAATTAAAAGGGAGAATGGAATTGATTGCTTGATTGATTTGGTTGATTGAAGATTTGCTAAATAAATAAATAAAAAGATAAAAGAAAATACTAAGGAAAATAACAGACACAAAGTTTTTAAGGTTGTGAATTCTTTTAATATCATTTAAAAGATGAAGTGATTATTTTATGTTTCTGCAATAAATTAGTTTACTAACCTGGAACACTAAATTATGTAAAAGCCTCTTCCGATGGTCAACTACACATACCCAGTATAACCCAATTGAACCATATTCCTATGTCAACCACATTACCCGGATTCATTAAGTCTAAGTTCCAATTATGGCTACCCCCGCCCGACAGGTATATTCCTATCCTGTAAGGAAATCTATTAAATGGTTATCTATCCTCAAGGAAGATCGTGGGCTATTAAGTCTAAGGCTGAAACCTAAAATCCCTATGTCTAGTTCATTTTAGATTTACCATATCAATCTTATTAGTGATCAGACAATAAGAAGCATTAAGCTTAAGACTTAATAAGTAAACCTATAAATTACCCAAACTATAAAATAATCCCTTATAAACTAGTGATACTAAAAGTTATCACAACCCCTAGTTAACTAACACATAACTAGGACTAATAAAAACATAAAAATAAAAGACATAAAATAAAAATACTGAAAAGTAAAATAAAATAAAATGTTAGGGTAAAAGGAATTATTTCTACTACTACTTATTTAGATATCTCCCATTAAAATAATATAAAAACTTGTGATTAATATCAACCAGCCATAAAGGCGGAACCAAAATAACCAGCCATAAAGGCGGAACCAAAATAACCAGCCATAAAGGCGGAATATATGTTTTATTACCCACCGACCAATCTGGCGGTATCCTGATTAAGTCCAATTTAAATAGTAAATATATTATTTTTAAGGGAGATTAATCTAAATAGTAATAGTAAAAGAAATTACCTTTCACCCGAACATAAGGAAATTACCTCATCACGGTAAATAGTAAAAACTGTAAAAAGTAAATAGTAAATAGTAAAAACTGTAAAAGAAAGTAAAAAGTAAAAATTAAATTACTATTATTACAAAAAGTAATTAAAAATTATTTACAAAACTAAAAAAAGTAAAAACTTAAAGAGTTTAGAGAGAGAAACTCTCTCTTTAGAAGGATTTGAAGAGAGAGGATGGTACAACAATTTCTGAAATCTGGTTCTGAATTTATAGGCGTCTATAGGGTGCGCGCGTCGCACCGCTCGGCCCACGTCGCGACGCGCGCTACAGAAACACGTGTCACGCGGTGATTCGACGGCTCAGATCTTATCCGATGACGTGGCACTGTTCATGACGTCATTGCTTACGTCAGACTGATGATGTGGCACTGTTCATGACGTCATTGCTGACGTCATGCTGACATCACTGTCGGCAACTGTCGGCACCGTTGGATGGGTGACACGTGGCATCCGGCGCACGTTAGCAAGTCTTCTGTGATGGTGACACGTGGCACGGCGCACGTTAGCAAAGTCAAACTTTTCAAATTGTTGACCCGTTGACCACGACGCATTTTAGCAACTTCGGTGCAGACTGGGCGTCGCGACGCCAAGGCTATGCGCGGCGCGACGCGCAGAAGACGAAATTATTCCAGTTGACGCATTTTTGACCGGTTTTGTCCCAAATTGCTTCCAGTGCTGTCCAAACTTTATTTATCTGCAAAATAACAACAAAACACATCAAAACGTTCATAAATCTCGAGAAACAATACAAAACATTAGGTCAAATGAGTGAGAAATAGTGGTATAAATACCACTCATCACATGCAGGAGTTCGTAGTACACTCAAGATTAAGATCAATCCATATATGACCATCAAGTAGATCGAAATGACTTTCTTTGTTTAACGGATATTATAAGAATGTCATTTCTATCTAGGCCCAGTCCTATATGATCACATCATATAAGGTGCCTCCATTCTCATGTCTCTACATGGACGATCTGGATTAAGATCGTCATCCAAATATAGAATGGACCGCAGCTATAGATAAACCACAAAGAAAGTACCCGGTTTGTTTGCTCTCTATGGACTATTTAAGATTACTAACTTCAGACTTAAATCCTCTGGTGCATGACACTCATACACCAAGTCTGAAGGTATATAAGTAATATACGGTATTTATGAAGATATATAACATGTGATATTAAAAAAACAATTTGATAAATGAATAATGCATCTTTTTATTTCTAAACACATGAAACCGTTTACATCACATGTAGCTTTTAGGCATACATCCCAACAATCTCCCACTTGCACTAGAGCAAATGGAACATGTCATGTAAACCTAGACCATCTAGGTGACCATTAAACACTTTAGCTGGCAAGGTCTTTGTAAACAGATCAGCAAGGTTCTCAGCGGACGGTATCTTTGTGACGCTAACGTCCCCTCTCTTCACTATCTCTCTGGTGAGATGATATATCATTTCTATATGCTTTCCCTTCTTATGGCTTCTTGGTTCTTTGGAGTTTGACATCGCTCCACTATTATCGTAATAGTGGGTGAGTGGTTTATCCATATCTGGAACAACTTCCAGATCTCCCAAGAATTTACGGAGTCAGACTGCTTCTTTAGCTGCTTCACAAGCCGCTACATATTCAGCCTCCATGGTGGAGTCGGCAATGCAAGATTGCTTTATGCTCCGCCAAACAATAGCCTCACCACCTAGGGTGAACACTGATCCAGATGTTGATTTCCTGGAATCGACATCTGTCTGAAAATCAGAGTCTGTATATCCTCTTAGGATCATATCCTTAACATAATATACTAGCATATAATATCTCGTTCTCTTAAGATATTTGAGAATGTGTTTCACAGCCACCCAGTGATCCAATCCCGGATTTTACTGAAACCTACTGACTACTCACACTGCAAAATAGATGTTCGGTCTCGTGCATAACATGGCATATATGAGACTACCAACTGCTAAGGCATATGAGATATGTCTCATTTCCTTAATGCCATGAGGTGTCTTAGGAGACTGTTCCTTCGACAAATGAATTCCATGCCGATAAGGCAGTTTGCCTTTCTTGGAATTCCGCATCCCGAATCACACAAGGATCTTGTCGATGTACGATGCCTGAGACATAGCTAACAGTCGTTTCTTACGATCTCGAAGTATCTGGATCCCAAGAACATAACTCGCCTCTCCCAAATCTTTCATTTGGAATTGCTCAGCTAGCCAGGTTTTTTACGTCTGATAATATCCTTACATCATTCCCAATGAGTAAGATGTCATCAACGTATAAGACAAGAAAAACCACCTTCACGTTAATGACGCGCTTGTATACACAAGGCTCATCAACATTTTGCTCAAAATTATAAGACTTGATCATTGTATCAAATCTTATATTCCAATATCGAGATGTCTGCTTGATTCCATAAATGGACCGTTGCAGTTTGCAAACTTTTTGCTCTTGACCTTGGGCAATGAACCCTTCTGGTTGTATCATATAGATACTTTCATCAAGATTGCCATTCAAGAATGCAGTCTTGACGTCCATTTGCCAAATTTCATAGTCATAATATGCGGCTATGGATAGAAGAGTGCAGATGGATTTTAGCATAGCTACTGGCGAGAAAGTTTCCTCATAGTTAACTCTCGCTTTCTGGGTATAACCCTTGGCCACTAGTCTAACTTTGAAGGTCTGTACCTTCCCATCTGATCCCCTCTTCCTCCTGTAGATCCACTTGCAACCTATGGGTTTCACCCCATCAAGTTGGTCTACAAGTTCCCAGACTGAGTTGGAGTACATGGACTCCATCTCTAGGTTCATGGCTTTGAGCCATTCTTCTTTGTCAGAATCATCCATTGCACTACTGTAGGTCAATGGATCATCTATGCCATCACTGGAGGTGACAACTTGTGCCTCTCCAACCCCTAGGTAGCGATCAGGTTGTCGTACAACCCTCCCACTGCGTCTAGGTGGTAGATCATTCTGACTGGGAAGTATCTGACTATTAGATGTCGAAGGTGCTATGTAATTGTCAACTTTTGTTGACGATGGCGCGCTGGTCGAACCAGTAAGTAACTTCTCGAGTAACATTTTACTACGAGGTTTGAACTCCCTCATATAGTCCTCCTCTAGGAACGTAGCATTTTTCGATACAAATACTTTGTTATCATCAGGACTATAGAAGAATCCACCCCTAGTTTCTTTCGCGTAGCCTACAAATAGGCACACCTGAGAACGTGGTTCCAGTTTCATAGTCTTATTCTTCAGCACATGTGCTGGACACCCCCATATGCAAAAATGTCGTAAACTAGCTTTACGACCATTCCACAACTCTAAGGGAGTCTTAGGAACAGACTTTGATGGAACTACATTAAGGATATACATTGCGATTTGCGGTGCATATCCCCAGAATGAACTAGGTAGTGAGCTATAACTAAACATCGATCTTATCATGTCTAGTAGGGTTCGATTTCTCCTTTCTGCAACACCATTTGGTTGTGGTGTTCCAGGTGCTGTGAGCTGGGATACTATCCCATGCTCAACTAAGAATTCCTCGAAGTCTCTATCGAGGTATTCCCCTCCACGATCCGATCGTAGATTTTTGATTGTCTTACCTAATTGGTTCTCAACCTCAGCACGATACTCTTTGAACTTTTCAAAGGTATCTGATTTGTGATGCATTAGGTAGACATACCCATATCTTGAATAATCGTCAATGAATGTGACGAAGTATTCATAACCACCTCGAGCTTTTACATTCATTGGTCCGCAGACGTCCGAGTGTATTATCTCTAGTGGTTGACTGGCTCTTATACCTTTTCCAGAAAAAGGTCTCTTGGTCATTTTTCCTTCTAAACAGGATTCACAAACTGGTAAAGTCCTAAGCTTTAACTGGTTTAAGGTTCCATCCTTTATCAATCTATTTATCCGGTCAAGGTTGATGTGACCAAGTCTAAGATGCCATAGATATGTGTCATCGTGAGAAATCTTTTGCCGTTTCGTTTTCGGTTTTTCAACCTTAAATATTTCAGTGTTGAGCAGTTACTTATGCGTTAATGGTCTTAACACATACAAAATATTTTCTGAGTTTCCTGTGCAAATAGTTAATCCATTTCTACCAATAATAACCGAATTGCTATTAAAATAAATTGAATCACCATCATCCATAAGTCTAGAAACAGAAATCAGATTCCTGCGGAAACCAAGAATGAATAACACATTGTTCAAACTTAAATAACTATTATTAATAAAATTTAAACTGGAAACTCCCACTGCTCTTGCTGAAACGGCATCCCCTGTCCCGACCCTCATGGTGTAATCACCTTCAGCAAGGTCCTTCCATGAATCAAGTAGCTGTAAAGAAGAACAAACATGGTTAGTGGCCCTAGAATCAATAATCCAAGCAGATTTATCATCCTTCACTAATATAGATTCAATAATGAGTAAATCATATTTACCTGTTTCCTTTTTCTCCTTTAGCTCAGCAAGGTATTTATGACAGTTCCTTTTCCAATGCCCATTCTTGTCGCAATGGAAACATTTTCCTTTGGGCTTGGTATCCTTGGAGCCTTTCTTATTCTTCTTTTCATGGGCTTACCCTTAGCCTTTCCAGTGCCTTTCTTCTTCTTCTTTGCAGATTTGGAAGATTCAGCAACATTTGCCTCTACACTGGACTTACGAGGATCCACCAGCATGGATTCGTAATGGGTGAGCTCATTAAGCAGTTGGGTCAAAGTAAAAGACAACTTGTTCATAACATAGTTGATTTTAAACTGTAGGAAACTCTTCGGAAGAGTTTCCATAATCATGGTCACCTGGCTACGCTCGTCAATACGAGCTCCATGGGTTTCAGTAGTATTGAGATAAGTCATCATCCTTAAGACATGCTCTCGGACTAATGTCCCATCCTTCATCCTAGTAGTCATTGCTGAGACCATGGCCTTATGGCGTTGACGCTCCGAAGGCTGCCCAAACATGCCCTGCAATGACTCCATCATCTGAGATGCTAGAGCCATAGGTTCATGCTTTGCAGCAAGAACCTCAGACATCACTGCTAGCAAGTAGCAGCGGACTTTCTCATTTGCTGCGACCCATTTCTGGTAGGTATCGCGCACAGCTTGGCCAGCATTTCTGCCCGGCTTGGGAGGACGTTCCTCTGTCAGGATAAACTTAAGGTCTTCACAGACCAGGATAACGTTCATGTTACTTTTCCACTTAACATAGTTTTCTCCGGTCAATTTATCATTTGAGAGTATGGAAATAATTGGAGAAACCATGGCTGAAAATAAAATAAACATGCATTTAACATTCATTCATCGCATATTAAAATCATCAAAGAATTTTGGCATAAAATTAAACATGATGCATGAACCATGAATAATGAATAAGAAACCTAAAAAAATTACTATGCCACATAGATCTATCATCCCACAAGTAAGTGTCGCCGTAGGGTAGGTCAAGTACTCCTATGATAGATTGAGACAATCTCAGCTGTTTCAATATATGCGGGAATAACTCTTATTCCTATATTAAACAACTACCGTTTAATTTGATCAAGGAATTTCATTAACAGTTAATTATTCCTTTGTGAGTGTAACCCGCCGTTTCGGGATTCTTTGACTTAACAAGTGAAGTGCCGCCGTAGGGTAGGTCAGTTCACAAGATATATCTAGAATCCCTATCCTCTCGGAACCCAAACTTGATATTGACCCAAAATGGACACCATCCGTAGGGGGACGAAAACAAAGCCGTCTCGATGTGCCTTTTGAATCTCACGTTTTTGGACTAACAACGGAGATCGTGGGATGTACTGTCATATATCCCTCTCCCACTCAATATTTGAAACTTGAGGTTTCTATCTAAAATATCTAATATTTTATCCTAACTAGTGTGGATAAACTTATGGCGGCTAAAGCATAATTTATTTACACTAGTTTGTCATAAGTGTGCTAATCAATTTTAACTATTAAAATCGTGTCACTAGTATTTCATTAGTCTCTACTAATAGTTTTACTCTATTAAAATAATTTAATTAGAGTGGTATAAGTGAGCTATAATATTTTAACCCTTAAAATACTAGGCACTTAAAAGTCTAAAAACATGGAATTCTAAATGGTCAAAATTTTAATTAAACATTTTAATAAATCTTAGTGCGTCATAAAATCCAATGGTACGTGGAATTGTATCCCGAGTGCAGACCATATTTCCGTCCATACAGAATCGGCTATGGAATTTATATCCGGGTTTCCATCCTATATACCAATGGAATTTATTATGCACCAATTAAGTCCAATATATTAGAATTCAAGTTTTAGACATTAAATCCCATTAATCTAATTAATGATTTTAATGCATATCATTTTCTAACTTAAACATTTTAAATTACATAAAATCATAATTTTATGACTATAATGATAATGCATCTATGACATGTTATGGCAAGTAAAATGCACGAGTGGGCACCCTAGGCTATATGACATGTTATTCAAACAATTTGAAATAAACATACATATAACATAAAATTTATTTTGCATTGACCGGGCTCTTATTTTTCCTATACTAATCTAATTAGTACAAAAGATATACCAAGGCATTCCTTGGCCTTCAAATCCCGCTCCAAAGTGGTGTTGGCTCCATTCGCGACTTCGGTGCTCCATATTACAAAGAATTGAAATTTTACATTGAAAACTAAAATTACAATGAATATAAACAATGGCCTTGTGGCCTTACAACCCAAAATCAAAACCATCTACAAAAATAAGAGTCATAAAAATTTACGACCAATGCAAAATCCATTCATCACATGAAATATCAAAACCATTCATCACATGAACTTAATAATGTGCCTACTCATCTAAACATGCATATCATATTTATAACTCATATAAACATATTAAAACAGAAACTTTAAATGAAAAGTGAAGGTTAAGAGCACTTTTCAACCTCGCTCTTGATGCCAATTTTAGGAAACATTTTCCCTCGCGCAGTGGAAGCGGTAAGGCTCACGGATCAAACTTGAAAAATTTTTCTGCTCTCCATTGCTTTGGCTGAATGACACCAGTGGGTGTACTGAATTTTTGCTTCTGTTTTTGAAAAGATTTCAGCCCCGGAATATCCCTGAAACAATCCCTGAACAGGCCATTGAAATGCAGTGCAATAGCGGACTGTTTTGCACCCGTTACAAGCGCGAACTGCACCCAATTATGAAGCAGTGTTTGCATGAACTGCACTGTGTTTTCAGATCTGATTTTCCTCCAAAAATCAATCCTGACACAGCCCTAAAATTATCCTAAAGTGTTTCCCAAAAACCCGAATTAAAATCAAACAAAATCGAGCCCAAAATTGGCTCAATGTGCGTGCGGCAGTGGGCAGTAATTTTGCCCACTGCCGTTAATGGTGAGAGGAGGGGAAAGAGTTTTTCAACGTCACAAGGTTTTCCGAACTATGTCTCGTAACCAATGGAGGGTAGTGTGGGCTACAGTCATAAATTAATCTCTAAACAATTTAAAGATTAAAGATCACACACCGAAATAATTTCAGGTTCTTCAATTCACTTTCTCAACTTTTGAGAGCTTGAAGAATAGATGGAGGCTAGGGTTTTCAAAGTCTTAGATCTGAAAAATTAAATCATAATTTTTCTTTTATACTTGTGGATATTTTGTTTCATAAAACAAATCAACCACTAGTCTCCCATCTCTCTCAAATTCGGCCAAGGGTAGGTTTTCTAGTTTGATTTTGCTTCTAAAATAAACAAATCCTATCCCTTACCATATAGGGAATTTCGGCCATGGCTAAGGTAATTAGGATTTGATTTTGTTTCTCAAACAAACAAATCTTATTCCTTACCAATGAAGGAATTCGGCCAATGTAGGGTTTCTAGTTTGATTTTGCTTCCAAAATAAACAAATCCTATTCCTTATCCAATAAGGAATCCTACCATGGTGATGATTTTTTTTTTCCAAAATAATTCTTAGCCTTATTAAATTATATCATATATAATTTAATGTTCTAATTTAATAATTACCATATAATTATTAATACCTTATATCAACTTTTAATATAAAGTCTCAAGTGTGATGTATTTAATATTATTAATCATATTAATAATATTTATTCTTTGTGAGTATATAATTGGACCGTCCAATTATATTAGCTCCGCTATAGTATATCGAGCTAGCACAGGGACTAAGTGGACCTACGGTTCCGAGCTCCAATAATCTCGAAATACTAATTAAGCTCTTAATTAAATATTCCGAATTATTAACTTCGAATTATTCCACTAAAATTCCGAAGTTGCACTCTCATTGCCGTAGATGAAATATTAAGCCGAACCAAGTCGGTGTCCACCGATATAGTCATTGCATACGAATTGATCCTTCACGAATATCTCGTAATTAGAGCCGGGTCATAATGTCCGTTATACCCATCTAATTATTTTTACCTTAAGTACCATTGATTCTCTAATGAACGATTTATTCATAACTATTATGAATATTAATCTATCTATTCGTAATAGAAAGATTTGAGCGCTCAAATCGTTCAAGTACCGAATCAACCATTAAGAGAGATACTCATCTACTTCTCGCAAGAAGGAGTGAATTCCATGTCTATGTAAGACGTTCCCATCTACATGACAAACTGCGCCCCTAAAATACGTAGTTATTGGTTGGGATTGCTACACCAACCTCACCTTTGTAAATCAACGGACATAACCCGCCATGCATGAGTTCGTAGTACACTCAGGATTAAGATCAATCCATCTATGACCATCAAGTAGATCGAAATGACTTTCTTTGTTTAACGGATATTATAAGAATGTCATTTTTATCTAGGCCCAGTCCTATATGATCACATGATATAAGGTGCCTTCATTCTCATGTCTCTACATGGACGATTCGGATTAAGATCGTCATCCAAATATAAAATGGACCGCATCTATAGATAAACCATAAACAAAGTACCCGATTTGTTTGCTCTCTATGGACTATTTAAGATTACTAACTTCAGACTTAAATCCTCTGGTGCATGACACTCATACACCAAGTCTGAAGATATATAAGTAATCTACGGTATTTATGAAGATATATAACATGCGATATTAAACAAACAATTTGATAAATGAATAATGCATCTTTTTATTTCTAAACACATGAAACCGTTTACATCACATGTAGCTCTTGGGCATACATCCCAACACCAACTACACCAACAAGGGAGGATCAAACTTTCCATCTTCAAAATGAAGATCTTGGAGCATGATTTGCACTGATGTTTGAATAAGAACTACCTGAACCAGTCATATCAACCACAAAGGATGGAGACCTAAAATCAGACTCATCTTTACATCATCAGGTTGATATTTATGGAGCATGCATTTCACAGATGACAAATGAAGAGCTGAATATGGAAATTTTAAAATGCATCTGTGAAGAGTTGGTGGAGCAAGAAGCAGAGCAAATTGAGAAGCAACTATCTGCCCAAATTGAAGATCTCAGGCATTCAAGAGAAACACCACTGTTTTGGGGAGTACAAATCAAAGACATCACCTAGAAGCTGTTGGGGTTTTGGGCGAAGGGGCGCAGCATAAGGCAGGTTCTGGAGAAATCGTATTTTAAAAATTTTTCAAAAATACCGAATAAATTATTCAATATCTAATATGAATAAATTATTCATATTTCACCTAAACCTATTTATTCAATATCAAATATTGACATAAATAAGTTGAGAACTGGTGAAACTTTTACGAAAACTATTTTTCCGCAAAATAGCCTAAAATGTGTTTTTGACCGAACCGACTACCCGACACATATGGAAATTTCCGGTCATATCCAATAGTGTCGGGGTAGTTCATGGGATGTCCAAATAGTGACAGAATCATTGTTTTCACAGCCGTCACCCGGTTGGCACAAAATCCACCCAGTAACGCCGTTTTTGGCCGTTTTCGCTAATTTCAAGTCCGAAACACATTCCAGAAATTGTGCCAAATCCCAACACATTCATATGACATCAAAAACATCACATAATTTCTAGTTTGGACAAATCTGATCTGCAGACCAAAAATTCTCATTTTTCATGCTTTAAATCCAATTCTTTCAAGATTAATCTAATTAATCAAACACAAATCAAAGTCACCACACATGAAGCACTCAAGAATAATTATAGGTGCCATAAGAGTGGTCATAACACTCTAGAATAGAAACTCTTCAATAATTGATAAATTTGGAAACTAATTACACTAATTACTTCCAAATCTACTTCACACATGCCTACAAGCTTCCAATCCATCATCCACAACCTAAAGCCCTAATTTTTCAGATTTGAAGTAACCCTAGAACCTTTCTAAATCATCAAGAAACATGAAATCAAATTTCTAAGCTTAGGGTTAAGTAGATTACCTTTTAATCTCATGAAAAACCCAAACTTTTTCTTGATTTTTCTTCAAATCTTCATGGATTCTTCAAACAGTTTTTCAAACCCATTTTTTTTAGTGAAGCTTTCGGCCATGCCATGATAGAGGATGAAGAAAACAAAATTTTCCCCTTTTTTAATCATCAAAATCGACTTTAGTATGTACAAGGGGGGTATTTTGGTCATTTGGCTTATTTAATCAAATTAAAGTCAAAAAACAAACTTTTAAAAGGCCAATTAAAATGTCACAGATTTGTCTTTAATAAATACATGCCATGTAATCCAATTATTTATCACCATGTATCATATTCATAATGATAATTGGATAAATTTTGAAAATTTAATTATTTAATTATTTAAACATTTAAATAACTAGATAATTAAATAACAACCATATATGTATTTTTATTTACATTAAATAAAAAATACATACATATATATATATATAGATATATAAATATGGCATGTGTCAAAATCTTATTTGAAAAATAATTAATATGTATCTAATCGTATTATGTATCAAATACAAATATACAATAATTATTAAATGACCAAAATCCATAAATGTTTGTGTTATCGTTTAACCGATTAAACGATTCGAATTAATTCATTTAATCCAGTGAAATATTATGAATAATCCGTATTATTCATATCGAGTTGCCCAAGTGCTCAACGAGTACACTTCATACTGTGGGACTCTCTAAGTTTAGGTTTATCCATCACGAAATTCGATTTCCTGTCCATAATCCACCCACCCATAGATTATGACGACCACGGATAATCTCGCTAATCTATACAAGCCGAGGTCATTGCATACGTATAATCCCTCCATCACAGGCTATCCGTATTATACCTGGGATATAGATGAGAACGTCAAATCTATTCGGTATAATACACTCGACTTTCAATTTATGATCACGAAATAACACTTGAAATTGGTTTCCGACGTTATACCACGACCATGAAATTACTAGATCATAAACATGTGCTGGATGTAGAGTTTCAATCAAGTCCCAAGGATCACAAACATGCATAAAAACGAGTTGAATACACAAAGGAGTAAGGCGGAATACATAATCACATTGATGGGTTTGATGAAATGAAGAACAAGTTGCGTTTTTGAAGCACATCAAGCTCGGCAGTAGCTTCCTCATGCAGTGGACTACTCGGTTGGGGGCTATTTTGATGCTCCAATAATCGGCCATTGATGACTCCATGGAAGCTCAAAGCTTCAAGCTCCAAAAATAAATCCAAGCTCACAAATTCGTTTCCCTATCACCATAATATAACCCATGTGTGTGCTAGCACTCTTGTTTTGTAACAAAACACTCTCACTTGCTTCTCTTTCAATTCGGCAGTGACCAAAATGAAGAAGAAGATGAAATGGCTCTAAGCCGTGAATGAGAGGGAGAAGAAAAGAGGGAAAAACGTGAATGGAGAGAGAGAGAAAAGGTAAATGGTTTTTACTTATATATTTATTTTATTTTCAAAAAATAAAATCAAATACAAAAAGCATTTACATTTACCAAGTACAAAAGTCAAAAAAAAAAGCAAAAAGCCTATTAATGCTTTTCCAACAACCATTTACTATTCACATCAAGTCACTTTAATAAAGTGACAACATGTCATGTCACATCACTCAAAGTGACAAGTGATTTGACGATTGATGCGACTAGCGATATGACGCACGATTTGACTTGCGTGCCGCACTCGAATTCGAAATGCGAATGCGCTCGCTAACAATCCCGGGCTCGGGTTCGCTAATTCAAAATTAACGAATTTTCCGTTGCGTCGTAATTAAATGATTACGCCTAGCGAATTCACTATTCACGTCGCTAACGAATTAATTATAAATTAATTCGTTCGCCCGAATTAAAATCTAATTTTAATTCCGCGTCGAAATCCAATTTCTTATAATATATCGAATATATTATTTTATCGATTAATTCCAAATTAATCGTTCTCTCTCTTTAATTAATATTTTATCCCAGATAAAGTATCTCCGCAATTAATCCCAGATTAATTTTCTCTCTCTTCTAATTAATCTTAGATTAATTAAAGTGCGAGTTATACATCATCGGTGAATCTTCAGGAAGCGACCCATGAGATCTCCGGATATGTTGGCAGTAAATACGGTCGTCGGATAATCCGAACACGTAAGTACCTCGTACTACGTTTATACCGATTTACAAGACAAGGTTGGCTTCTAGCAAAGCGCCATGCCTACCCAATTCTCCAGAAATATTCTTACAGGAATATATAGATCTGTATCAAGCGTAGTATACCGTAGTATTGTGTATATCGGCCCAGTATCAGATAGTCACGTGCTAGGGCTGGGGCTGGATAAGTGTCTGCCCCGTCCGAAGCACATGTCGGATGTCTGGTAATTAGTCTCTATAATCGGATATTTATGACCTGGTCACAATATCCCGATTGGTTGCGTAACACTCAAGAGCACTAGTACCATATCCTGCGTGACATCATCTCCAATATGACTGAAGTGATACTTCCGTCTTGACATCACACCCAATACACTACGACTCTCTGATAAACCCAGAAGCGGTGTACGCAGAACCGGTTAAAGCCCTGTACCACCAAGACTAAAGTCTACCGATTATCGCAAGTATTAGCGATAATACTCTGGCTAGGGATATTTAATGATTAATCATTCGTGGACTGATATTGTCTCATATCATCTCAATCCAGGAACTAATCATATGAACCTCTCTTCATTTATATATCTATGGTGATTTAATCACAAATGATGAGAGTGCAATTTCCTTGTCACATAGTTAATTTGTACAACAACATCGTGATCTGTACAAATAGTGACACTATGGGTCATATTATCCAACACTGGATGCCTATGCTCTGTACACAGGACTGACAGATCATATCTTAATACGCACTGGATATCATGAGCATCATTCCACACCCAACGAACAGGCGGAGGTCTGATCATGAATAGATCATTGACGTGACTGCCATCAAAGTATGGAGGATAACTCAT
This sequence comes from Zanthoxylum bungeanum, assembly GCA_019454045.1. Lineage (NCBI taxonomy): Eukaryota > Viridiplantae > Streptophyta > Magnoliopsida > Sapindales > Rutaceae > Zanthoxylum > Zanthoxylum bungeanum. Next base: position 744,502 of record SKCR01047504.1, read on the forward strand.
ATATCCCACTATGGTATCTCAAGTCGAAGGACCACTATGCTCGCTCAACTCGAGAAGGTTCCTATTGACGTTGGTGTACCATCTATTAGGAAACCTTCAGTGAGTCATTCAGTGTCTTATCAAATAAACACCTATATGTCTATACGCGTCTTCTGAGACTCATGGTTCACTGGGATAAACCATCAGACCAAGTCACAATATATGACATGTACTGGTCTCAACGGATCTCTACTAACCGATAAATCTTGACCATGAAATTTATTTAAGGATATACATCTTATAATGTACTTCCCAATGTCAATTACAAACTACGTTATAACTGCGTACTATACTGTAAATCCTAGGGTCTTTGTATAATATACATGTATCACTAAACCAGATTCAGTTTCGATCTAATCGTAATCAGATATCTAATCGTGATTAGATCGAATAAGTGTATAAAAGACAAGGGTGCTAGCAATGAATTAGTAATATTTACGGAAAATATAATTGCTCGTATTTATGAATTAGACATAAATACGATTCGGATTGGCACTCTGAGCACCAACCTTAAAAATTTCTCCCACTTGCTTTAATGCCAATCCATGGTATCATATACATATCTTAATGTGTATCGCATACCCATGGCCCTCAAGAGCTCACCAGCACTCAAGAGGTAGGCAACAACAAGTAAGTCTGCTTTAACAAATTGATTCTGCCCAACAAACCCAACTGTTTTCCTTAGCCAGCATCATTCATATTTTGTAGAATCCAAATTCCACATCAACATGACTCATATGTGATATTAGTATTATGCTATAACTACTAAGTTATCTATGTATTTAGAGATCAAATCCAAATACTACGTGATGGCCGTAAGCACAACACTAATATCAACACTTCTAATCATTGAGGTAACTTTGCAACTTCATAAGACAATACTTCAAAAATTGCAACTGATTCCACTTTATCAGTAGAACCAACGGTGACACTCCCACTGCATCTTTTCTGACTTTATATGACATAGACCATCTAATGTCATAATTAGAATCAAAACTAATCTGACCTTATGGTTGCTGACTAAATTCTCCATGTATAAGAAACTCGTTCTTAATATCTTAAAGATCACAAAGAACATGTTTCAAGATCCATCATATGGTCTGTAGAGTATCAAGATAACTCGTAACAATTATAATTAAATTGATATCTATAATGACACATAATATTGTATTTATTATGCCATCATCTTATGATGCATAAGATTGATTAGACATTTCAATCAATCTATCTTTCGACAAAGGAATCATCATTTACGAAAGATGAATACTACATATATATAAAAGACACGTTAACTGTCAAACAGTCATACTAACTGTCATACAGATAGTGTTTCTGTGTCCTTTATTAGATCATATCTAATATACGATTAATGAGAGTATTCCACATGTCTCTTAGTTTTATTTCATATATAAAACTTTATATCAAATATAGCAGAGACAACTCACACTACTTCCATGGAGAAAAGAAGACTTAACGATATATAATACTAGAAAGAAATTTGTACTCTCCCACTGACCCTACTGACAAATACGTATTCTCTATACTTCGATAAAACCAGACAATCTGACTATTATCAAAAACAGAGAGCACGAATTTTCAGAAAGCTTATCTGAGTCTACAATAGACTCTATAAGCCGGTATATCAACATGTGATCTTAGCATAATACAAACTCTAGGGCCATTCTAGAATGAACTCTTCAAATAAAGAGATCATGACGAATCTCTTATTCGAAGAAATCACTCAAGAACGCCACTTTGTATTCTTTAGCCAAAATACAGTTTAATATCAACATTAACCAATGGATCCTTAATTGTCCAATTAGTACGACAAGAGACAAGCTTCCTTATAATCTACAATAGACTACTGAGTATAACCTACTCACTGTCATATTATAAAGGTCAAACCTTTATCGAGCTCACTTTGTTTTTGCTGCGCAAATAATTTGCACATTTTATGAACTATTCATAACGAAAGCCTAATCAAATTCAAAACTTGATCATAGTAAGCCATGAACAATCTTAGATCTACGGTTCAATGCTACATTCCAGAATCGATATCAAATATCACACCCACTATAAGGTATATGATAATTTTCTTCAATAAGAAAACAACAGAATTATTAAGTATCGAATACATTGTAAATGATTTTGACATCTCATTAAACTTATACAGAGTTTTCTAAGAGTCTTTTCATCTTATTAATTATATAGTTCCATTACAGTTTATCACTCTCTCATTTGACTTCAGTAAGTCAAGTCTTTTCTACAATTGTCAACATCCAATGTCGACCACCAAGTAATAAAACAATTTTATTACTCGTGATCGTAGAAAAGATATTCTATCAAATAGAATACAATATTCCATTAAATAGAATAAATGATAAACTTTACTTGTACCTCCGACGTGCAAGTACTTTCAATTATATAACCATTATACAAAAGAAAGATTCAAATCTCAAACTATTCAAGATTCAAATTTTCTACTATTACATATCATATACGTAACTGTAGAAGCCAATGTAACCTAAATTAAACAGACGAATAAGTGTTCCTAAAGCATAACCCCAAGATTATTGAAAACCAATTCGGTAACATTCAATATCAACGAATCAGACCATATAAGATTCGATAACTCCCACTCACCAATTCCATCAAAATGGAATACATAAGTTTAATATTGAATAAGAATCATATTCATTAAAATAACTTTAGAACTAATTGCCATAAATTCATGCGTTTGATCATATCAATCATCTTCGAACAATTCAAAGACGCGTAATGAATTCTATAGTTTTCAACACTTCAAATAGAATATCTCTGAACCATTCAAAATATTCTATCCGATTTTCATTAGAAACATATTGAAAATTCTCGAACCATTCAAGACGTTCAACATGTTCTCTATTAGAAACACGTAACTAAGTTATGGCAATTCATTAACTGAGTTACGAAGCAAGAAAACTATCATAGGAAATTTCCAATTTATTAAAATATATACATCAAATCTATCAGTTTAATAAATCTGTGGTTCAATGACGATCATTGGTTAAATGAGATTTAATCACTTCCTGAATATAATATTCATTAAATGGAAAAGGATACGTGGTGTGAACTCGTATCAAACCATCATTTACCATATGGAATAAGCATCTAATGCTTTTATGATAAAATCTCATAATGTACAATTCTAAGTCATTTATATTTTACCGAATATTTTTCTTAATGTTTATCTTTTAAATAATGACATTATTAGTCGTATTAAAATATGTAACAACTGTTTTTACAGAACAGGTAACTATCCAATAGTCACAAGTTCTGATATCAAATATTAAAACAGTTATTAAATATTATTTTAATTAACTAGACGGGAGATCTGGTATCCAATACCTACAATTGTCATATTGTGAGAATCAAAATTCTCTATACACATCTCATTTCTTAAGCTTTATAATTTGCGTTCAATTATTCACAACAATTGCAAATAATCGATTAGCAAACTGTGTCAGACACATGACTTCTAAAAGTCACTAAAAGTGAAGAAACGTCATTAAAATATAAACAAATACTAAAGGGGTTTTCTTAATGCCAGTCCAGAATATTGAGACATGAACTATTCAAGTTAATTCTTACTGGATAAGAAACAATTCTAACTAGAATAATATCCTAAACACAGATATCTATTTAGATTACCTAACGTGACATAGAAACTAACTCACAAACCATCTTGATTTTCAAAATAAAATCGGAAAAACAGTTCCAAATGGTTTCATCTAATCTAAAAATATCTAAGTCTACGGTCTTTCTAGAAACTATTCTAGAACTATGCAACCATAAGTAAAGTCAGAAAACCTATTCTAATAATAGACATGCAGTGGATTATAAGCATATTTCTATGAACAATATAGAATAAAAAGAAAACGAAGCAGAATTTTCCACAAAATTACTCACTGCTTAAGTTATGGATTTTAAACTCAGCAGTGTCTCCCACTACTTTACGTATTACCGTAATCCCCAATGGACAACGGGAATTCAATAATTAAATCGAATTCCATAGTGAGAGTAGAATTCCATGAATATATTTCGACTCACAACTTTGGCACGTTCTCGCCTACGTATATTCATTAGGTAGACAACTCATTGTCAATCACTCACCAATGACTCCTGGTTTTGGTCCTGACCGTTTCTCGCTGTCATAGCTTTGGCATGTTCACAGGGAGGCGTATCAAGGCTTCACTTGCCAATGACAAACTCAAGCTATCGATGTAGTCCTGACAGCTTTGGCACATTCATGATTTCCACTTTCACTTGAATTTGTCTCTTATCATATAAGTTCTACCGGCGTAAATGAACTACCATCAACCATAAATGCACAGCTTTGGCACGATACAAATATAGCATCAGGAAATCATTTGCATCCGTACTAACAAGGCGGACCAAGAAACATGAATCTAATACACGTTACTTAACAGCCATATTTAAAACACGGGGTTTTCCTATGGAAGATATACTCTACATCCAATGTAGAATTTTAATCTAAATCATTTTCTAACATTTCAATTCAACCTTAGGAAACATAATTCAATTTAACTATTAAATTTCCGTCATATTTTCCGTTAGTGTAGAACTGAAAAGTAAAGAAACATATCTAGATTCCAAGCATGTGCGAACATTAAAATTGGATTATATATCAAATATCAAGCATGAGTAATGTAATGGATGAAGCATCAGACCTGCTCTGATACCATTTTTGTTGGGGTTTTGGGCAAAGGGGCGCAGCATAAGGCAGGTTCGGGTGAAATCATATTTTAAAACTTTTTCAAAAATACCGAATAAATTATTCAATATCTAATATGAATAAATTATTTATATTTCACCTAAACCTATTTATTCAATATCAAATATAGACATAAATAAGTTGAGAACTCACGAAACTTTTATGAAAATCGTTTTTCCGTAAAATAGCCTAAAATACGTTTTTGACCGAACCGACTACCCGACACTTATGAAAATTGCCCAGGTCATATCCAATAGTGTCAGGGTAGTTCATGGGCTGCCCAAACAGTGATTGAATCACTGTTTTCACAGCCGTCACCCGGTTGGCTCAAAATCCACCCGTAACGCCGTTTTTTGCCGTTTTCGCTTATTTCAAGTCTGAAACACATTCCGGCAATTGTTCCAACTCCCAAAACACATCCATTACATTCATATGACATCAAAAACATCACATAATTTCTAGTTTAGACTGATCTGATCTGCAGACCAAAAATTCTCAATTTTCATGCTTAAAATCCAATTCTTTCAAGATTAATCTAATTAATCAAACACCAATCAAAGTCACCACACATGAAGCACTCAAGAAAAATTCTAGGTGCCATAATAGTGTTCATAACACTCTAGAATAGCAACTCTTCAATAATTGATAAATTTGGAAACTAATTACTTCCAAATTTACTTCACACATGCCAACAAGCTTCCAATCCATCATCCACAACCTAAATCCCTAATTTTTCAGATTTGAAGTAACCCTAGAACCTTTCTAAATCATCAAGAAACATGAAATTAAATTTCTAATCTTAGGGTTAAGTAGATTACTTTTAATCTCATGAAAAATCCAAACTTTTTCTTGATTTTTCTTCAAATCTTCATGGATTCTTCAAATAATTTTTCAAACCCATTTTTTTAGTGAAGCTTTCGGTCATGGCATGACAAAGGATGAAGAAAACAAAATTTTCCCCTTTTTTAATCATCAAAACCGACTTTGGTATGTACAAGGGGGTATTTTGGTCATTTTGACTTATTTAATCAAATTAAAGTCGAAAAACAAGCTTTTAAAAGGCCAATTAAAATGTCACTGATTTGTCTTTAATAAATACATGCCATGTAATCCAATTATTTATCACCAGGTATCATATTCATAATGATAATTGGATAAAGTTTGAAAATTTAATTATTTAATTATTTAAACATTTAAATAATTAGATAATTAAATAACAACCATATATGTATTCTTATTTACATTAAATAACAAATACATATATATATATGGCATGTGTCAAAATCTTATTTGACAAATAATTAATGTGTATCTAATTGTATCATATATCAAATACAAATACACAATAATTATTAAATGACCAAAATCCATAAATGCTTGTGTTATCGTTTACCCGATTAAACGATCCGAATTAACTCATTTAATCCAGTGAAGTATTATGAATAATCCGTATTATTCATATCGAGTTGCCTAAGTGCTCAATGAGTACACTTCATATTGTGGGACTCTCTAAGTTTAGGTTTATCCGTCACGAAATCCGATTTCGTGTCCATAATCCACCCACTCATGGATTATGACGACCATAGATAATCTCGCTAAACTATACAAGCTCAGGTCATTGCATACATATAATCCCTCCGTCACAGGCTATCTGTATTATACCTGGGATATAGATGATAACGTCAAATCCATTCGGTATAATACAGTCGACTTTCAATTTATGATCATGAAATTGTTGGGCAATTATGACCCATAGCATCACTATTTGTACAGATCATAGGGTTGTTGTACAAATTAACTATGTGACAAAGGAAATTGCTCTTTTATCATTTGTAATTATATTACCAAGATATATAAATGATAAAAGGTCTTTATGATTAGTTCCGGATTGAGATGATATGAGACAATATAAATCCATGAAGGTTTAATCATTAAATATCCCTAGTCGTAGTATTATCGAGATTGGACATTGATAATGCAGAATAGACTAGTATTACACTTGTGCGCGTTGTGGGAGCATAACGACATAGTTCTCATATATTTGGGTATAGGATACTCATGCAAGAGTAATAAGAGGTTGTGTTTATTGATGGTACGAAAACAGCTTCTCTCTGGATAGACCCCTCGGAATTCCATTGGTAGTATGACTATGTGTCTATGGAAGTCCGAATCAGGGTAGGTGTATTTGGTCTTAACCTGAGACTTGCATCGCTAATACTTGCGACAATCAATATACTTTGGTTTTGGTCGTCCAGGGCTTTAACAGGTTCTGTGTACGCCTCTTCTAGGTATATTGAGAATCGTAGTGTATTGGGTGTGATGTCAAGACGGAAGTATCACTCCAGTCATAGTAGAGATGATGATCACGTATGATACAGAACTAGTGCTCTTTTGTAGTGTAGTCATCGGGATAATATGACTAGGTCATGATTATATGATTATAGAGACTAGTTACCAGAGATCCGATATGTGTTTCGTATGGGGCAGACCTAATTCCAGCCCCAGGCCTTGCACGTGACATCCGATACTGGATCGTAATACGCAATACTATATATACTACGCCTGAAAAAGATTACATATTCCTTTAAGAATATTTCTGAAGAATTGGGTAGGCACGGTGCTTTGCTAGAAGCCAACCATGTCTTATAAATCGGTAAAAATGTAGTATTAGGTACGTACGTGTTCGGATAGTTCGACGACCAGATTTACCGCCAATATATCTGGGGATCTCATGGGTCGATTCCCGAAGATTCACCGATGACGTATGACTCGCACTTTATTAATCTGTGATTAATTATAAGAGAGAGAAAATTAATCTAGGATTAATTACGGAGATATTTTATCTGGGATAAAATATTATTTAAAGAGAGAGAACGATTTATTTGGAATTAATCGATAAAATAATATATTCGATATATTATACGAAATTAGATTTCGACGCAGAATTAAAATTAGATTTTAATTCGGGCGAACGAGTTAATTTAGAATTAATTCGTTAGCAATGTGAATAGTAATTTTGCTAGGCATAATTATTTAACTAAATTTGATTTAATTATGTCGCAACAGAAAATTCGTTAATTCAGAATTAGCGAACCCGAGCCCGAGAGTGTTTGCTGGCCCACTCGCATTTCGAAATCAAGTGCGGCCCACAAGTCACATCAAGCTTCAAATCATTAATCATTCAAGTGATGGATGTCTTGTCACTTTGAGTGATTGACAACCAGTCACTATTCATGAGTGATGTAAGTGGTTGAAGGCTTTAATGCCTTGTACAATTTTTTGGAAAAAGAATTATGTATTTGATTTTTTGAAAATCAAAAACATAACACACAAAACGTCTCTCCCTCCCTCTCCCTCCCTCTCCCAATTTCGGCCAAGGGCCAAAAATTATTCTCTCATTCTCCTTCAAAGCCGAGAGATGTAAGAATATTAAGGGAAATTTTGTGGAAAAATTTCCAAGGTGCTAGCACACTAAAGAGTCATCCAAAGGTGATAGGGAAACAAACCCTATAAAAACAAGCCAAAGTCGAGAGCTTCCATGGAAGAGGAAAAAGTTTTGTGTTCGACGCATCGCAAATCCGATCATTGTAAGTATGATTCCTCCATACTTCTTATGAGTATTCACATGATTTTCATTGCTTAATGATCTTGGGACTAAGCTAGAAACCCAACAATGGTATCTTGAGCCATTTTGAGGATGAAATTGAAATTAGGGTAAAATTGGGTAAAATTGATTTGAGCATATTTGGATGAAATTGATTGTTTAAATATGCTTGAATGATGATAACATAGTGTTATGCATAATCAATTTGATGAAAATTGAGTTGGATCAAATTTTCCCCAAATACTAGGCTTGGCCGAATGTATGCTTTCCCTAAATGTCATGGTGATTTTGTGTTTTTGATCATTGGATGAGTTGAAATCATTTGGGTAATGTTGATTTAGGATTTAATTGGATTAAAACCGAATCGGAAAAAAACTCCCCTAAATTACCGTGACATATAGCATGGAAAATGATTGATTTTTTATTCAATGTGTTGGACATGTTTTGATGATAATAAGCATAATTAATTGTGTAAATTGATGTTTTGTAAATATTTATTTGGTTAATTAATTATGGCATACACTTTAGGTTAATTAAATTATGAAATTTGGAATTTTAGTAATTTAATTAATTGGGCCAAATTTGGAATTGGGCTTGTAAAGTTGTAATTGAGCTTAATGGGCTTGGTTGGGCCAAGTTTGGTTTAGGCTAATTGGTTGGATCCAATTGGGCCCAAAACCATATCCATAAAGTCCAAATATAACTAAATGGGCCTTTAATATTTTAATTGGGCCTAATGGGCCTAAATTGGTTTCTAAATGGGCCTTTAATATTTTAATTGGGCCTAATGGGCCTAAATTGGTTTCTTGGCAAATAAGGGTGATTTCTTAAATGGGCTTTGGTATTTGGGTTTGACCCATATTGACCAAAAGTCCATGCCTTAAGAAATCAATTGAAAGCCCATTGGACTTTAATTAAAATTGACATTGGATGTTAATTGGGCTTTGAGACCCGTAATGATTAAATTTAGAATCTAAGTCGCAAAAGGCACATTAGAAAGTGTAATTATTTAATTTAGAATTAAATATAGAATTAGTATTAAATACAAATTAAATTGGATTTAATGTTGTAGTTTAATATAATTCGTGAATTCGTACTTTGAGTACTTATTCATAAAACGAGTCGGACTCGCGCAAAATCAAATCGTTGTTTGAACATTGGATGGTCATTAAATTCAGATTAATTAATTGGATTAGATTGATTGATAACATGCTTTGTGTGGATACATGAATGCGATGTATGAATAATGTATATCGGATGGATATTAGATGGGTGAGGGCAATTTTGGAAATTGTTGTAATAAATTTAGAATTTATTAATTGGACCTGCGTGTCCGGCCTATTACCTCTTGACTCTGTGTATTTCTCTTCTCACATATTCCCCTCAATATAAATGAGGTTTCTTTAGAAGTGTTATGTAATCAGGTAGAAGTAATACTTGTGCTAGCGGGAGAGAGAAAATGGAGAGATTTGTTCTAGGAACAATGTGTTTAAGTATCCATCCACATATCATTATTATATTTATTTATACGCACTTTATTATGTTTTTAGAATGCATGTTTAAGGGTGTATGATGATAAGACCTAACAAAGATAATTAATTGGTTGCCAATTTACGCGAAAAAAACCCTCAACATATATTAAGTGTTTTTCCTTCCATTGAGTGATTCTTACTCAAGATCCAAGATTGGCACTGGTTTGTTGGCCAAAGTCAAGACCTTTTTCCGTCGCGGATGTGTTTGAATCATGAAGGCTTTGTTCCATATCGGTGTCTTGTCCAAGTTGTGATTTTTTGGCCAAAGTCAAGATCACTTCTTGTCCATCGACATCGATTACGAAGCTTTCCAAAGTCAATGGGTTCCGCTTAACTGGGATCACTAAGTTTGTTGTGCCAAAGCCAAGGCTTAGTTGATTTAGAGGAAAAAGGTTAGGGAATATATTGGATATATTGGCATATATAAGATATATGTTTCGGACTTGGATGTCCACCTACTGGATCTAGGAATTGGATGAGATCCAATTGATCTTAGAGATCTACCTAGTTAATTATCATACAATTTTTTGGCCAAAGTCAAGATTGTGTGTTATTTAACGGGATCCTAGCCCATTAGGAAACAAGGTTTCCCGAGTACTCCACAGAGGGTTAGAGGCTGGCCGAAAAATAGTGGGAGGCAAGTATTAAATTTGCAATATTCGTTTAGATACTTGTCATACGCGCTCATTTCAAATTTTTTCGTCGTTATATTAATATATTAGTTTTACTAATATTTAATCGTTGTTTTAATTAAACAGTTGGACTGTATTCAAACTATTTCAATTATAGTTGATTATATAATTAGATTATAATATTCAATATATTTGAATTTAACCATTTAAATTATAGTTGATTATATAGTTAGACTATAGTAATCAATATATTAAATAGTGCCTGAAATCGTTGATTGGATAGTTGGACTATAACAATCAAGATAACTGAAAGATTAGCGTTTAAAATATAAACCTGGGTGAAAATATTTTAAACGGCTTTAATTTTCAGATTGGGAATAAAATCTCAGGATAGTCCTGGGTGACCGAGAATTTACTTTATTTGATAGAGTGACGTCTCGAGCCTAAGCCCGAAGTTGAGCAAATAGTAGAACATGATATTTGGAATATTCATGTGATGATAACTTTAGTGCTTAATCCGTTATGCTTGCCGCAAAGACTCCTTAATTTCTTAGTCAGAACTAAGGATTAGATCCTTATTGTATGATATTGAAATTGTAAGATCTTCATAGATCTATCCTTAGATCTTATAAGTACAAATTGCAATAGAAAACTCTTGGAGAGTTAATGGCTATACTCAATGAGTCAAAGCCAGAGTTTGCAATAAGGGAAGAAGCGCAAGACGCATCTTACTTCGATATTCCGAAAGGCCAAGGCTTGGCCAAAGGCTTATAGGGTGTGGAAAATGGGCAAAGGAAAAGTCATTATAATCTTCTGAGAAGACAAATGACATATCCCAAAATGTCTGCCTAAACTGTGGCAAACGGGTCACTGGAAGCGTGACTGTCGTATGGACAAGGCAGACATGAAGGAATTGAAGACGGTGCAAGGCTTCGACTTTAAATATGTTTGTTATAAACATGTTCACTACTAGTATTAAAATTGGATTTTAGATACTAAATATGGTACATAAATATGTGCTGATGTGTAGAATCTGCTGAAGAGCAGGATACTGACTTCAGATGAGATCTATCTTCGAGTCGGAAATGAAATGACAGTCGATGTTTTAACCGTCGAAACCTAAATTTAGGAACTACCCTTTGGGTGTGTACTTAAATTAGGAAACTGTTAAAATGTAACTAGTTTGACTAGATACATTATCTCTATATCAGGGTTTAACCCGTTGCGGGTATACCTTTATATTCTGGAACACTAAAGTGTTTTATTTTATAAAGATGATATTGAGATAAACACATTAGATGTGAATAACAATATTTATATTTTGAATATAAATGAATCTCAAACATATAACATGACAAATAAATAGCTCAAACTGAATTAATCAGTTGAGACTTATTTGTGGCATTGTTGTCTGAGACGCAATTAACAAGACTTGTATATCCACACTTTCGAAGAGTGGATACTAGGACGGATTTGATTCTATTCAAATAATGTCTACGAATCTAGTTTATTGGGCAAAGTGCCTAAAACACATTTTACTTGGTAAAAGTGTAAGTGCCACCAATCTGTTAGCCCTCGTTCATAGTGACACAAGTGGGCCCATGTCTAGCTAGGTTAGATGTGGATATGAATGTTTCATGACCTTTACGGATGTGGCATCGCGTTATGGTTATGTATTTCTTGTGAAACACGAATCGGAAACTTTTAGAGTTTCGACACGAAGTAGACAAACAGATCGGCTAAAGTATTAAACACCATGATTGGACCATGATGAAAATACTTAAGCAATAAGTTTCTCGAATACTTGAAAGATTATAGTATTCTTTCAAGGAGGACTCCTCCCGGAACACGTCAATTTGACAATTATGACCCATAGTATCACTATTTGTACAGATCATTGTGTTGTTGTACAAATTAACTTTGTGATAAAGGAAATTGCTCTTTTATCATTTGTAATTAGATTACCAAGATATATAAATGATAAGAGGTCCTTATGATTAGTTCCGGATTGAGATGATATGAGACAGTATCAATCCATGAAGGTTTAATCATTAAAAATCCCTAGTTGTAGTATTATCGAGATTGGACATCGATAATGCGGAATAGACTAGTATTACACTTGTGCGCGTTGTGGGAGTATAACGACATAATTCTCATATATTTGGGTATAGGATACTCATGCAAGTGTAATAGGAGGTTGTGTTTACCGATGATACGGAAACATCGTCTCTCTGGATAGACCCCTCAGAATTCCATTGGTAGTATGACTATGTGTCTATGGAAGTCCGAATCAGGGTAGGTGTATTTGGTCTTAACCTGAGACTTGCACCGCTAATACTTGTGATAATCAATATACTTTGGTTTTGGTCGTCCAGGGCTTTAACAGGTTCTGTGTACGCCTTTTCTGGGTATATTGAGAATCGTAGTGTATTGGGTGTGATGTCAAGACGGAAGTATCACTCCAGTCATAGTGGAGATGATGATTACGTAGGATACAAAACTTGTGCTCTTTTGTACTACAGTCATCAGGATAATATGACTAGGTCATGATTATCTGATTATACATACTAGTTACCAGAGATCCGATATGTGCTTCGTACGGGGCAGACACAATTCCAGCCCCAGGCCTTGCATGTGACATCCGATACTGGATCGTAATATGCAATACTACGTATACTACGCCTGATAAAGATTACATATTCCTTTAAGAATATTCATGGAGAATTGGGTAGGCACGGTGTTTTGCTAGAAGCCAACCATATCTTGTAAATCGGTAAAAACGTAGTACCAGGTGTGTATGTGTATGGATAGTCCGACGACCGGATTTACTGCCAACATATCCGGGGATCTCATGGGTCGCTTTCCGAAGATTCACCGATGACGTATGACTTACACTTTATTAATCTGAGATTAATTATAAGAGAGAGAAATTTAATCTATGATTAATTACAGAGATATTTTATCTGGGATAAAATATTATTTAAAGAGATAGAACGATTAATTTGGAATTAATAGATAAAATAATATATTAGATATATTATACGAAATTAGATTTCGACGCGGAATTAAAATTAGATTTTAATTCGGGCGAACGAGTTAATTTAGAATTAATTCGTTAGCAACGTGAATAGTAATTTTACTAGGCATAATTATTTAACTAAATTTGATTTAATTACGTCGCAACGGAAAATTCGTTTATTCAAAATTAGCGAACTCGAGCCCGGGAGTGTTTGCTGGCCCACTCGCATTTCGAATTTAAGTGCGGCCCACAAGTCACATCAAGCGTCAAATCAGTAGTCATTCAAGTGATGGATGTCTTGTCACTTTGAGTGATTCACAACCAGTCACTATTCATGAGTGATGTAAGTGGTTGAAGGCTTTAATGCCTTGTACAATTTTTTGGAAAAAGAATTATGTATTTGATTTCTTGAAAATCAAAAGTATAACACACAACACTTCTCTCTCTCTCCCTACCTCTCCCAATTTCGGCCAAGAGCCACAAATTTCTTCTCTGATTCTCCTTCAAAGCCGAGAGATGTAAGAACATTAAGGGAAATTTTGTGGCAAAATTTCCAAGGTGCTAGCACACTAAAGAGTCATCTAAATGTGATAGTGAAACAAACCCTTGAGCATGGAATCACCATTTGCAAAGCTTGGAGCTTGGAGCACACATGGAGCACAAAAACAAGCCAAAGTCGAGAGCTTCCATGGAGGAGGAAAAAGTTTTGTGTTCGACTCATCGTAAATCCGATCATTGTAAGTATGATCCCGCCATACTTCTTATGAGTATTCACATGATTTTCATTGCTTAATGATCTAGGGACTAACCTAGAAACCTAACAGAAATAACAATCGGAATTGGTTTCCGAGTTATACCACGGTCATAGATTTACTAGATCATAAACACGTGCTGGATGCCTATGCCCTGTACACAGAACTGACGGATCCTATCTTGATACGCACTGGATATCATGAGCATCAGTCCACACCCAACGAACATGCGGAGGTCTGATCATGAATAGATCGTTGACGTGACTTCCATCAAAGTATTGAGGATAACTTATATATCCCACTGTGGTATCTCAAGTTGAAGGACCCCTATGCTCGCTCAACTCGAGAAGGTTCCTATTGACGTTGGTGTACCATCTATTAGGAAACCTTCATTGAGTCATTCAGTGTCTTATCAAATAAACACCTACATGTCTATACGAGTCTGCCGAGACTCATGGTTCACTGAGATAAATCATCAGACCAAGTCACGATATATGACATGTACTGGTCTCAGCGGATCTCTTCTAACCGACTTGTTTTAGTAAATCTTGATCATGAATTTTATTTAAGGATATACATCTTATAGTGTGCTTCCCAATGTCAATTACGAAGTACATTATAACTGCGTACTATATTGTAAATCCTAGGGTCTTTGTCTAATATAAACGTATCACTGAACTAAATTCAGTTTCGATCTAACCGTAATCAGATATCCAATCGTGATTAGATCGAATAAGTGTATAAAAGACAAGGGTGCTAGCAATGAATTAGTAATATTTACGGAAAATAGAATTGCTCGTATTTATGAATCAGACAAAAATATGATCCAGATTGGCACTTTGAGCACCAACCCTAACAGAAGCTTGATAGAATGGAACTTCCATTCAAAGTCAAACACCATACGAGACCTCCTGATTTTCTTTCTTTCTTTTCAGGAACTATTGGAGCGACAAAGATAAAAATGGTGGCACAAGCACTGAATGAGACAAAATTCTTTTTGCCACTTTATCGTTGGAAGAGACCTTTCAAAAGCAACGCTCATGGGATTTTCTTTAATCGGACATCCAAAACAACGCTGAAACCTCATTGACAGATGGATTTCAGTCACGTCTGGCTGAAGATGAAAAATTTAGCACTAGCAGAGAGGTAACTCATGTAATTTGCTGTAATTTTTATTTTCATATTTTATGTATACATTTGTAGAGTTTAATTTTGTGTGTTAGTTTTTCAGGGAAAAGTACAAACGAAACATTTAAGAAGGAATGGTGTTTGGCAATCACAGAGACAAGAGCTAATTCATTAGTGATGGATGAGTAAAGAATGGATTCTTGAGACGCATCCTAATGAATTTATACTAAGCGAGTGGCGTATTGAGTACAAAATTTCGTTGCCTTAATAATTGTTTTGGTTTGCTTTTCCGTTGTATTTATATTTTTTTTTGCCGACAGGATCCAAACTTTTTGACATTTCACGATTTATTTTATTTAGCTAATAATCGTCATTTGGAAGATACTAGTGCTATTATTACTCACCCTTTTTCAGTTACTATAAATTCAGCCCGTCATTGCACTTTTAAAGGTATCCAGGTTTAAGAAAGAAATACAAAAAAAATGGAAGCCACTTCAAGAAGACGAGTTAAGAACATTTGTGTGTTTTGCAGTACTAGTGTTGGTACTAAGCCATAATAGTATAGGCAGCACATGAATTAGGTCGAGTTATTACTGCAAGGAATATGCACCTAGTATACGACGGTGGCAATCTTGGACTTATGAGGATTGTTTCAAAGGCCGTACAAGAATGAGGCAGTCAAGTTTTGGGAATCATCCTAAAACCCTTGGCGAAGGTGAATCTTATCGGATCATCAAACGGAGAGGAACTGATCATGCCAGGTATGTCTGAACGACTAGTAGAAATGATTAACCGTGCTGATGCTTTTATTGCTTTGCCAGGTGGCTTGGGCACAATGGAGGAAATTTTTACAGTATTATCATGGGCGAACTTGAACATACACCAGGAACCATTTGGATTGTACAATGTTGAAGGATTTTATGATTTTCTTTGTGTGTTTCTTGATGATGCCCGGAGAAATGGGTTTGTGTCAAAGCCTGTAAAAGAACTCCTCTTTATTGCCAGAACTGCCCCAGATTTAATTGATCAAATTCTAGCCTTTGAACCACAAATTGACCTCAATATTTCCAAGATAAACTGGTCCGATAATGATCGTGGTAAGAGGCGTCAGATAAATCTGGATCTTAACCTTTAACTTTGCATTTATATGTAGAATTTCAGCTAACCAGGTACTATCTTATAAACTCATCTTCTACTATTTCAGACATTGGGGACAATGTCTTATTTAGGTTTGGGGGAGGGGAATAGTTATTTAGTATCTTTTTTTTTATTGTGTTATTTTTAGTCTAAATTTTTTAGAAAAAATCAATAAAATTGAATTTTTTACAAAAATCAAAAAAATATTTTGTGTTTTTGTATTTTTAATTTGATTAATCAGGTGAAATTTTTTGTGAGATAGCTGTGTAAGGAATTTCCACTCCTGAGACGTATCTCAACCTATTTCGGAACAAGTTAATTTTTGTTTATTTCCTTTTGAATTATTTAATTTGTGAATTCTCCATAATACTAACTAAAATGAATCTTCATATGCTCAATTGACATGTATTATCAACATACATGGTAACATACAGACATGAGCTAGTTTAATTGGAGGAAGCATATATAAAAAGCGATGGAATAAAATATGAAAAAAAACGTCTGAGATTCGAGTTATTAAATTTGTAAGGGTGTTTTAACACCTAGTGCCCGAAAGCCAACTGGTTTGGGAGTCACTGGCCCAAAGCTCGTTACATGGATCAAAGATGTTGCCAAATATATATATATATGAAGTCTGAGTAATTAAGTCTGTAGGAGTGTCTTAACACCTAGTGCCATAAAGCCAACTGGTTTGGGAGTCACTGACCCAAAGCTCGCTACATAGATGAAAGATATTGTATATAAATAAAAAAAAATCAATCAAAAAATAAAAAAAAAAATCAGAAAAAAATTATTCCATTGCTACAAAATGTGTGAATTCTGATAAAACTTTAGGACAAAAATATTACTCTCTTCTCAACTACACTTGTGACTATTGTGGGAAAAATGAGTTGATTAATATTTTGTTTGTTGTGTATATGAAGAATGGTAAAAATAATCGGAGAATTTACTTAATCGGTAATTTAGAAAGAAAGAAAACAACTACTAACTTGGAGTATAAATTTCACCTGTTTAGTCACTAACTTCTTTAATTTATTTTCTCTTGTCTTTTCGCTTTTGTGTGCATTAGTTTTACTATCTTTTTACTTTTATCAAACGTTTGTGGGTATCGTTGCTGTAAACCCTCACGAGACTACAACTCATCTACTAGGGAACCTAGGGGTTTAAAGGCTTGTTGCATATGCTAAATACAATCGTGATCCCTATGAAAGTGGGTTAATTTAATTTTATTTTAAAGATGTTTATTTTATTTTATTTTGTTGTTTTGCTCGAGGACTAGTAAAATATTAGGTTTGTGGGTGTGATGAGTGGTAATTATATCACTATTTCTCATTCATTTAACCTAATATTTTGTATAGTTTCTTAAGTTTTATGAACTTTTGATGTGTTTTTGTTTATTTTGCAGATAAAAATAATATTGGGACTTAATGGAATCAACTCGGGGTTAAAACGATGAAATCCGGAGGAAAAAAGGTCAAAAATGAAAATTTACTATACGCATCACGAAATGCAGTCCTAAATTCCTATTTTGCGCAAGTTTGGTATTTTGGCCGTAACTTTTCATCCGATATCCGATTGAGCTGATTCAAGTTGCAGATTAAAGAACACTCAATGATCTACAACTTTGAAATTTTAAATATTTTCGAATTCAGAATTTTTCAAGACCAAAATAAACAAATAATCCAATGTGTTTTGTGTAATTACTAAAGTCATTATCAAAAAATAAAAAAAATAGAAAATGAAAATTTACAATTGTCAAACTTCCACAAAACATGCTTGCATGTTTGGTGGAGTGTTTTGTGGAGTGTCTTGTGAGATATTTGGTGGAGTGTTTGGTGGAGGATTTTGTGGAGTGTTTGGTGGAGCAATTGGTGGAGAAATTGGTGGAAGCCTTTAGATTTTCCTATAAATACCAAGCCATTTCATTTGTAATTCTCATGCTTTCCTTAGGGTTTTGTAAGGAATTTAAGGATTGCATATTGTTTATATTTATTTACAGTATTTAATTTATGCATTTTTATTTTCAGTAATAGTAGTAGTTTATTTTCTTTTATTTACTTTATGTTTTGTAGTTAATTTTCCGCTGGGGGAAGGTAAAGCTTTTATTATTTTAGTTTAGATTAATCTCCATTAATTATAATATGGAAAATTATAATTTAACATAAAAGGTTATACCGCTTTAATGACTGGTTTTATTTATTTGACATAATGTGACACCGCCTATATGGCCGGTCTTTATGTGACAGATGATTACCGCCTATATAGCTGGTTTATGGACCAATAATGATATCTCATTTATGGTCGGTCGGACTTAATTAAAATCTGACTAATGAGGATACCGCTTATATGGCTGGTTGGTAATATCACTGATAAATTCTATATTATAGTAAAAGAGATTTCTAAATTAGAAATAGTAAAGGTGGATCCCCCAACCCCCAACATTTTATTTTTATTCTAAGGAAATGATGAAACACAATATCCTCACACTTAATAATTGATTTTCTTTTTATGGGTAATTATTTAGTTTTTTTATTGAGTCTTAAGCTTAATGCTTCTTGTTAATTGGCCATTAATAAGATTGATTTGGTAAACATAAAATGAACTTGACAAATGGATTTTAGGTTTCAGCCTTAGATTCAATAGCCCACGATCTTCTTTGAGGATATATAACCCTTTTATTGGTTTTTTTTACAGGATAGACATATACCAGTCGGGCGGGGGTAGCCACTTTTGGAACTTGAACTTAATGAATTCAGGTAACTTGGTTAACATAGACATATGATTAATTGAGTTATTTGGGTATTTGCGTCTGACCATCGACATAGGCTTTTACATATCTTCGTGTTCCGGGTTAGCAAACTGACTTATTACACATATATAAGAGAATCAATTCATCTTTAGGATAATATTGTGTGGAATCACAACCCTAGATCTTTGTGTCTTTTATTTATTTTCCTTAGTATTTTCTTTTGTTTATTTTATTTAAACAAATCCACATTCAACCAACCAAAAGCAATCATTCTCTTCTCACTTAATTAGATACCTGTAAATAAATAGTATCAACAATTAATAACAACAATAGGAATTAAGTCCTCGTGGGATCGATATTTTTATACTACTTGAACGATACGTGCGCTTGCGTTATACGCGTGTGATTACGCACCGATCAATAACTCAAATGGTTATAACTTATCACTCTAAGGGATTTATCCCCTTCATTTTGTGACTTTTTGAAAAGCCATATATTAGAGGCATGTCTTTCCCTAAAACATTATATAAATACTTTCAAAATTAGAAAATTTTCCTACAATCCCCCAAAATTTTCTAATTATTAATGTAAACCATTAAGATAGTTTCCTTGAAATAAAACTGCATTGAAATAGGTAGCTTTCCACTTGAACTTTTCCTAGTGAATGATAATCGGATTTACTTGACAAACTAGTGACCCTTAGTCTTGATCTGTTCCACTGTTGATATAAATCAAGACAATAACTATCACACAACTTATTTTCGATCATTTCCCATTCTACGATTGTGTTCAATTCGGCCATAAACATTAGTCATGGATTCGTCAAGTACTTTAGGGAATCCAACCTTCAAAATTCTCATGGAAGCGGCCTCACTTCTTACTTGAAATAAGTGATCTACTATGAAGGGCAATCTGTCTTTACCCCCATAAAGACTAGTCTCATAATATAGTGATCATTAAAAGCTTTCGTTTATCATAACATTAACAGACATCACTCTTCATTATTATAGGAATGGGAAAGAGTATAGAACTCTACAGTTTTTGTTGTGAATTACACAAAGTTTATATTGTCCCTTTTGAACCTATATCTCTGGATTTCCAGTCAGCTAGGTTAGGTTTTCATAGTGACAATTCTTAATTTATAGGCTTTAAGCTCATTCCCCTAGATGAATTTCCAACTTGCTCCCTAGGTAAACCTTAATAAGTGGACCCGATAAGTTTTCCTTCAATTTGACATACTCTATTGAAATTATGCTACTTGAGAGTAGTTGCTGTAGGCACTGTATTTTTACATAAGACCCGATGATGAGCCTCGTATGGAGGCACTACCCTTTAAGTTGCGAAAGTCGTGGGAAACAGACGCCAGAAGGGAAAACTCAATACCTTGCTAGATTTCATTCGTTTGCTCTTAGCCTCGGGTTCGCTAGATGGACCTCTATTTAAAATTTATCCTCGGCCCAAAACCACCCCGCAATCCATACCAAGCCACACACCACCAACCTACACGCCCAAGCCCACCAAAGAACCAAGCTCCACACGCCCAGGCCCACCAAATCCCCTCCAAAATATCCAACGCATTAAACACATGTTAAAATCTAAATAAATCACCTTCATAATTTAAATAAATCACATGCCTAAATTAAATAAATCAAATCAAATCCCATAAATCCCTTTCCTAAACTAAAACAAATCACCGTCCTAAATGGAATAGATCTTTTCCTTATAACACACTAATTAAAAGATACCCTCCATGATTGCATGATTTATTTCCTATCCAAATAAGGAAAACCCTAACCTTTTTCTTATAAAAAAGTGCACAAACCAAACCCTTAACCCCATAGCACATTCACGCCCAAGACACATGAGAAGAGCCTCCTCATTGTCGTGAAACATAGTCTCCAATTAGCTCCTCATTACCGTGAAACACACCCCTCAATTAGCCCTCCATTGCCACAAAACCAATCCATCAAACAACCGTCCATTGCCGCAAACTGTAGTCCCTAAACACACCATGTACTACCGCAAAACAGTCCCAAAATGAACCCTTAAAGCCACTAAAAAATTGCACAACCAGCCACCAAAACCTGCACAACCAAACCACTGAAAACTGCATAACCAGCAACCGAAAACATCCCCAAAACTTTACTGTTAAGTCACCGAACACAACCCCAAACTGCACCCTCAATTACCAAAAACACAGCCCCAAATTGCACCCTCAATTATCGAAAACAGTCCCCAGAACAGTCCCCTAAACCACCGAAAAAATTGCAACCAAAACAGTCCCCAAACCGTAAAAATAGTCACCCAAAATAGCCCCAAATACCGTAAACAGTAACCAAAAATAATGACCAGAAACATCAGCAAAAACTGAGAAAACAGCAGCCCAAAACAATGAAGCAATGAAGGAAAAGGTAAGACCTGAGGGCACCCTTTTATTTACTCTCTTTCATCTTTTTCAATTATTTATCAGTATTTCTTCGCATGCATATTGTTGGTTCATGTATGTTATTGTTGTTGGACGAATGATTTTGTGCTATCTCTCGTGGTATATCGGATGGAAACTCAGATATAAATTCCGTAGCCGAATCTGAATTGACGGTAGTGTGGTCTGATCACTTCACGCACTACTTGAGAAACGCACATATTTCGTTTTATCTAATCTGTGTTTATCCATGGTTCATTAGAAATAGCACGTTATCTCCATGCATCATTTAATTATTTCTTTCGCGTTAGGAACTTAATTGTATATCTTCAATGTTTATGTTTAGATAATTATTATTTATTCATATTTCCGCATTTATCAACTTAATATGTTCATGAGATTGCGTGCTTACTTTTATTTTATTTACTTCAATGCATGCAAACTTAGATATAGGTTATTCTTGCATGTGTATGTTGCGTAGACTTGGTTATATTATTGCGCGAATCCGTTCATTACAAGTGGCATAAGTAATGGACCATTCCGAACCCAACGGTTTGAGATCTTCCCTTGCGAGGGGTGAGTGCAGCCTTAAATCATTTCCCAGTTCATACTAGGTGGCGACTACTTTATTCTCGGTTTAGTCCCCCGTGGGCTACTCCATACTCCCGACCAGGCCACGAGCCTGGAACAGTATCACCGATTTCTGTGTCCTACAGTCTGGCGACTCCACCTGAGACAAAGAATCGGCCCCGAAATAATGTCTTGTAATGTTTGTGATTTTTGGTTTATTTAACCGTGTTTGCAAGTGGGTTAGGACCAATGAGTTTAACCAGATGCATTATTAGAGTTGGGTAATGATTTGGTGTCTTCCTTCACTCACTACGTTTTCATAGCCAAAAGGAAAAGTTATGAAGACGTCTAGATAATCATTTACTCAACGTTTACCGTGATGGACTAATTTAGAGGATCTATTGTTTATTCCTGTCACCAAGGCAATAAGAGCTTAAGAGGCAAGGGTATTTAAGAGAGTTTGCTCCACCCTCCCTCTGGGGAATCTTCAATAAGAAATCCATTTGACAGTCATTCATGTATCATCACTCTTTGGCACGTACCGTAGCGTATAAAAAAGGTGCGCTCAGTTGGTCACTCGAACCCTTGAGTGGGGAGACCTAGTTGTGGGCAATCCTTCGCCGACGCGAGCCTTTGTCTACACTCCTACAAACCCACATGTGAACCATAGTTGTATGACCCATAAGAGCCACCCTTTTATGCTTGTGTTTAGGACCATCATTATTTGGATTCATTTGGACTTTTTGTCATGAGGTATGAGCTTGTTGGGCCATTTAAACTGGGATGAGAATGTATCTTATGACGATTGGGCTGAAAGTTTTTAAAATGCCGATGGGCCACTTTATGTTTGGGCCCCTATCATTTGAAGTTATTTAGCCACGTTATCGCAAAAGTGTAAACCTATTGGGCCTTTTTCAACTGGGACAAGTTTAACCTCACAATAGTATATGATGAATGCTTTAAAATGATAATGGGCCAACTTGCATGAAAAACTTGACGGGCTTTATATTCCATGCATCGCACGCATACATGCTAACTTGCGATTTTAAAAGACACATAGATACCCGTTGGGTGAAGAAGAGGAAGACTCATCAAGAGGCCATTAGCGAACATGAGCGAATCAGAAAATGAGGGATTTCGTATGGATCAGCTGGAGACTAGTCTCTCTAAGGTTACTGAGCAGTTGCAAGCTTTGACCACCGCTATAGCCAATATGGTTGTGCCCCGCGCTGGGGGAGGCTCTGAGAATGTGAGGCATGAAGAGCCTCCGAACAGGTTGAGTGATGATATCTCTAGTTTTGATGATGACGTGGCTGAGTATGCCGCGAGAAGGATAGCCGGGTCCTAGGCAGAGTTACAGAAACTCCGGGATTAGGTAGAGCCAGTTACCCACAAACTGAATGGTAAATATAAGGATTTGCTAGACTACGATGCGATGACTTTCGAAGAGCAGATGCATTCACAGTTCAAGATGCCTAACATAGCCAAGTTCAATGGGAACGGGGATCCGAGGGTCCATCTCCGACATTATGTTTCTGTGATGATTTCGGTGGAAGCACCAGGTTCAGAAGATGTTCGGGATGTCGCTTGAAGGGACACTTGTGGTATGGTATCATGGCCTGGAGAGGAAGGTCAATGATGATTGAAGGGCATTGACAGAGGCTTTTCTAAATTAGTATGTCATAGATTTGGAGATCGATTTGTCACTTCGCGACTTGGAGAATACCAAACAGAAGCCGAAGGAGAGCTTCAAGGATTATGTGGATCGCTGGAGAAGCCAGCTTCTGAAGATGCAAACTCGACCCTTGGAGAATGATCAGATCTATATGATCATCAAGGGCACCAAACCCTTTATTTATGGCAAACTGAGAAGGATGACCTCTATGATTATCGATTTTTGACAGTTGAGGGAGACTGTCATGGACATTAAGGAGGAAGAAGCTGAGAATAAGAAGTTTTATGGCATGAACAGGAGGACCGTCGGAGGACCATCGGGAACCAAGCCCGTTTCTGCCGAGGTTGCCGCCATCAGAAACCAACGTTTTTCTAACCTGGGTAGGGCCTTGTCTAAGGTGCTTGAGAAGTTGACGAAACAAGGACTCCTAAAACCCTTGGAAGCTAAACCACTTCCACACCGTCCACCATCACACGTCAACTTGAACCTTTACTGTCATTACCACCAGCAAAAAGGCCATGACACCAACTGTTGTGCCCGCCTCAGACACAAAATCTAGAACCTCATAGACTCCCACAAAATACCCGACCCAGAAAAAGAGCAACCCAACACACACAGAAACCCCTACCTAACTATCACTCTGTCCCACCACCAACCTACATGATTAGCTCCGACCTACTTGAAAGCTTTGTCCTCCAAACCTTTGACCACCAAGCCTTTTGCCTGGGGATTTGGGATAGCAATAGTGAGGATGAAATGAAGTAGGGAAAGAATTTCTGGGAGGACTTCTCAGCAGTGATGAAGATGAGGTGAAAGGATGACACATAATGGGCGTTTTACAGTGCAGTGAACAGCGAAGAAAGAAAGGTAAGGAAGGTTGGCAGAAGGCAGAGAAGTGGCAAAGAATGTGGATAATACTGAAGGGAGATGTGGCTTGCTGCGTCAGTTGAAGAAAACATGAGCACAGATAAGTCTGGGAGTTTGTTGGGTGCATCTCATGAGCATAGGCGTGCCATGGTTGAGGTCTTGAGCAAGATAATAGTATCGGAAGATGCCAACCCTACAATGTTCGTAGGATTGGTGCAGAAGGAAGCTTCGCATGTGATAACCTTTTCCGAGGAGGAACTTTTGGTGGAAGGAAAGAATCACAATAAGCCACTATTCATAAGAGCGGAAGTGATGGGAAAAAAGACATCTTGTGTGATGGTGGATGATGGCTCATCTATTAATCTGTGCCATTTGAAGATTTTATCGAGGTTGGGTATGAAGGCGACAGATCTGAATCCCTCAAACATGACTATCAAGGAGTATGATGATAGCAAGTAGAGGGCACTTTTATTGCGATAGTCAAAGTGGACCCAATTGAGAATGATGTTGAGTTCACGGTGCTTGATATCCCGACCACTTTTGCTTTGCTATTGGGGAGACCATGGTTTCACAAGCTTGGGGGCGTGCCCTCCACTTTACACTAGGCCATCAAGTTTCCGTTACGGGGGAGAGATTATCACTATTACAGCTGAAGTAGACATTACGGTGGCCGCCTTGGAGATACAACCTTTCACAAGGTTCCAAGTGTCGGCAACCTTTGAGGAGTGGGTGGATCCTAAGGTGGCTAGGATCATGGAGAAGATGAAGTTTGAGCCGGGCAAAGGTTCGAGTGTTGGAGGAGCATTGCCAAACTTCAAGGGGCCAACCACCAGGAGGGGATTTGGATACAAGTTCGACGAGGATAAGCCAAAGACCAAAAAGAAAGGACTAAAGCTGACAGAATACTTCGTGAAAATGGCAGGGTGTTAAGGAGAGCCCGAACCAGTGGAAGTCAATGGGATCATGGTACCAGGATTTGAAATCTTCCAGGATGTGATGGGTGAGAAACCACCGGCAGTAGAAGTTGCAAAGGAGGAAGACAAGTGGGAAGAAGAGCTGATGCAGCTGGAAAGCTTGACTCTCGAGGAGAGCAATGAGACTGAAGAAAACCCAGCTGTGGAGGATGAAGACATCTATCTCCCTGATTTATTTGAGTGTACCCCTACATTCGCTAATAATAAAGACATTCATGTCGCTTACTTGTCTGAGTCTCTTCCTTTCAACTTGCACGACTTGAGCATATTTGACATTAACTCAACCAAAACAAACTCATTTAACCTTGGTACGCTTGAAAGCCCCAAGGAGATCTTAATTTCAAGTGAGGTTACCTCTGAGGAGCGGAAGAAATTAGAGGAGTTGTTAGTCAAATATGCCAAAGTATTCACTTGGTCCTATGAGGACATGCCCGGAGTAGGCAGAAGCATCGCCCAGCACACGATACCGACTTATCCAAACATGAAGCCGATAAAGAAAAAGCTCTGAAGGATAAGACCTGAGTAGGCCGAGAAGGTTAGAGAGAAAGTCAAGAAACAGATAGATGTGGGATTTCTACAAGTAGTGAAGTACCCCGAGTGGTTGGCAAACATTGTGCTAGTGCTGAAGAAAGATGAGAAGGTCAGAATGTGCGTGGATTATAGAGACCTTAACAAAGTTTGCCCGAATGATGATTTTCCTTTACCCCATATAGACGTACTGGTTGATAGCACGGCTTTATCTGCCATGTACTCATTCGGAGATGGGTTCTCGGGATATAATCAGGTTCTTATGGTTGCAGAAGATAGGCATAAGACTGCATTTGTCACAGAGTGGGGTACGTATTGCTACAAGGTGATGTCGTTTGGGCTGAAGAATGCACGAGCCACCTATCAACAGATGGCCTCTATGTTATTCCACCACTTGATGCATAATGAGATTGAAGTATATGTGGATGACATGATATTGAAATCGGAAACAAGAAGCGGACACATATAAGCACTAGAGAAGTTCATTCAGAAAGTCGATAAATACAACTTGCGAATAAATCCCAAGAAATATGTGTTCGGGGTAACGTCAGGAAAGCTACTAGGACACACGGTAGGAATGGGAAGGATAGAAGTAGACCCTAAGAAGATCAAAGCGATTACCGAGATGCCCGCACCGAAGACAGAGAAAGAAGTTAGAGAATTCCTTAGGAAAATTCAGTACATCAGTCGGTTCATTGCCAAGTTGACGTTAATATGCGAGCCTATCTTCAAATTACCGAGGAAGGACCAGCCAGTGAAATGGAATGTGCAATGCCAAGAAGCCTTCAACAAGATCAGAGAATACTTGGTGAAACCTTCTGTCTTGAAACCTCCAAGACCGAGCAAACCCTTAGTACTGTATTTGGCCATAGATTCCGAAGCGCAGGGGGCGATGATTGTACAAGCAGATGAGACGGGGGTAGAGCATGCATTCTACTACCTCAGTAAGAAGATGCTTCCGTATGAAGCCCGCTATCAAGAAGTAGAGAAGATCTGTTTGACAGTAGCGTGGGCGTCCAGAAAATTACGTCATTACTTCCAATCTTACAAGATCCAGGTAGTAGCAAAGGAGAATCCCATGAAGTATCTGCATTTGGTGCCTTCGCTAGAAAGGAAGTTAGGCAGATGGTTGGTGTTGCTGACAGAGTTTGATATTGAGTATCTCACTTCTAAAGTAATCAAAGGTCGAGCCGTAGCGGAGTTCTTATCATTACCACCCATAGAAGGAGACTAATACATGTTTCAATTCCCAGACGAGGAGATCCAAGCAATAACGGTCCAAGAATGGAAGATGTACTTTGATGGAGCAATAAACTGCAAAGGAGTTGGAATATGAATCGTGATAGTAACCCCTGAAGGAGAAACCCTGCCTATCGCTAAGAGGTTGACGTTCGGAGTAACCAACAACATGGCCGAATATAAAGCATGCGCCTTTGGATTAACTGCATTGATAACCTTGAAGGCTAAGACCGTTGAAGTCTATGGAGACTCGATGTTGGTAGTCCGACAAATGCAAGGAGAATGGGAATTGAAGGAAGAACAGTTGAGACCCTACCTATTCCACCTAAGTAAGCTGGCACAGGCTGTCCCCAATTTTAAATTCCAGCATTCTGTGAGAAGAGAATCAAATGGCAGACGCGTTGGCTATCTTAGCCGCAACTTGGGAAAATCTAGAAAAGTTGGTGATGAGACCTCTAGTGTTGACAACAGCAAACAGACCTATTTACGAGATAGAAAAGGTCTTGGAAGTAGAGGTCGACGATGGGAAACCCTGGTACTATGATATTAAACGATACTTAGAACGCGGGGAACTTCTGGAAGAAGAAAGCAGAAAGGACATGATAGCCATTCAGAAGTTACCTTTTCAATATGTGAGTTTGAAGGGAGAACTATATAAGAGACAAGCGAATGGCATCCAGCTGAATTGTTTAAGAAAAGAAGAGGCTCAGAAGGCAATGGAAGAAGTACATGCCGGAGTATGTGGACCGCACATGAACATATTGAATTTGTCTTGCAAGATAGTAAGACAAGGCTTCTACTGGTCGACCATGGAAGCTGACTGTGCGAAGCTGGTAAAGTATTGTCACGATTGTCAAAAGCACGGTAACTTGAACCATTTACCTCACACATAGTTGCACGGGCTATTAGAGCCGTGGCCTTTCTCAGTATGGGGATTGACATGATCGGAGAAATTCGACCGCATGCATCGAATAGACATCGTTTCATGGTAGTGGCAGTAGACTACTTTTCAAAATGGGTGGAAGCCGAGTCATTTCGTAATGTTACAGCAAAACAGATGGAAAAGTTCATAGCCCAGAACCTCATATGTCGATATAGAATGCCGCATCACGTAGTAACAGACAATGGAGTCCAGTTTCAAGTAGGAACAAAGGTAATGCTACAGAAGTAAGGGATAGGACATCATAAGTCGTCACCTTACAGACCGCAGACAAATGGGGCAATCGAGGCAGCCAATAAGACAATAAAGAAAATATTAGCCAAAATGACGGAGAACTATAAAAATTGGGCTGAAAAACTACCGTACGCCCTGTGGGGGTATAGAACTTCTATGAGAACAGCAACGAGAGCCATGCTTTACTCTTTGGTCTACAGAATGGAAGTATTATTACCAGTAGAAGTTGAGATACAGTCCATGCGGGTATTAGCAGAAGTAGAGTTACTTGAACAAGAATGGGCCTCATAGAGATTTGAACAGTTAGCATTACTGGATGAGAAGAGAATGAAGTTCTTACATCATATGTAGTTATACCATAAGAGGTTGGCTCGGGCATTCAACAAGAATGTGTGTCCTACCAGGATCAGAAAAGGTGATCTGGTACTTAAGCAGTCAAAGCCATCGACGATAGACCATAGAGGAAAGTTCAGACCCAACTAGGAAGGGCCCTACATAGTCAAGAAAGTGATGGGAAATGGGGCAGTGAGACTGTCAGATTTAGAAGGCAACGAGTTCACCGAGTCGATCAACGTGGACGGACTAAAACAATATTTTGCATGAGGAAGAGAAGATTGAGTGGTCACCGGGAGAACTGGCGGAAGACCTAACCCAACGGAATAGGAAATTCATCCATGCAAGCATAAATAAACGTAACATACTTACATTATTTTTTGTGTTTTGCTTCGCTTTGTATTCACAGGTTTCAAAGAAGAAAATGAGAAAGTGGCAAATGTAAGACAACCAGAAGCAGCAAACATAGCATCATCAATTATGGGAATGAATCCCTAGGTCGAGGCCTAGACCATCATCATTTTCGGGAATGAATCCCAGGGTTGAGGCCCACACCGACATCAGTTCCGGGAATGAATCCCAGGGTTGAGGCCCACATCACCTCAAATGGAAGGGTCCAGTCTGGTGCTACAATGATGGGAGCAGAAACAAGCTTCTTTTTAAGGATTTTAAAAGCTTCATGGCATTCTTTGGTGAAGTTGAAAGGTACATCTTTCTCTGGAAGATTGCACAGAGGTTTAGCAATCTTGGAAAAATCTTTGATAAATCTCTTGTAAAAACCTACATGTCCAAGAAAGCTCCGAATCCCATTTACAGATGCTGATGGAGGTAATTTTTCAATTGTTTCGATCTTTGCTTTGTCTACCTCGATTCCTTTTTGTGAGACCAATTTCCAAGAATGATTCCTTCATGCACCATGAAGTGGCATTTCTCCCAGTTGAGTACCAGGTTGGTATCTTTACACCTTTGTAGTACCTGTTCCAGATTTTACAAGCAGTGGTGGAAAGAGTCTCCAAACACAGAGAAATCATCCATGAAAACC
Organism: Zanthoxylum bungeanum; assembly: GCA_019454045.1. Taxonomy (NCBI): domain Eukaryota; kingdom Viridiplantae; phylum Streptophyta; class Magnoliopsida; order Sapindales; family Rutaceae; genus Zanthoxylum; species Zanthoxylum bungeanum. Next base: position 774,692 of record SKCR01047504.1, read on the forward strand.
TCCATACTCTACTCTAGTATGTCTGAGAAGACGACCATTATGCAACGCTGAAATATGGCGGGGGGATTAAATAATCCAAATGGCATCCTGCGGAAAGCAAAAGTACCATACAGACATGTAAATGTGGTCTTCTCCTGATCTTCTGGGGCAATGGAAATCTGATTGTATCCCGAGTATCCATCCAGAAAACAATAGAACTCATGTCCCGCAAGTCTATCTAGCATCTGATCAATGAATGGCAGCGGAAAATGGTCATTCGTTGTTGCTTTGTTCAGCTTCCGGTAGTCCATGCATACTCTCAATCCAGTCACTGTTCTTGTTGGAATCAGCTCGTTTTTTTCATTTGTGACTATAATAATTCCTCATTTTACCCAACTGCTGTCTGAGATGGGGTAAATGATGCCAGCATCAAACCATTTGATGATTTCTTTCTTCACGACTTCCTTCATGATTGGATTGAGTCTTCGTTGATGCTCCATCGTGGGTTTGTAGTCATCATTCATTAGGATCTTGTGCATGGAAAATGATGGACTAATGCCTCGAATGTCTGCTATAGTCCAGCCAATGGATTAATGGTGGAAACGGGCCGGGCCGGGCCCGGGCTTTGACAAGCCCGGCCCGAGCCCGGCAAACAAAAAAAAAGCCCGGGCTCCGGCCCGAGCTTTTTTTGGGCCCGAATTTTTGAAAAAAAAATTAAAAATATATAAATATAAAATACATTTACACTATATACAAAGACAATTTATAAATAAATCACAAGTTTCATTGATAAATCAACAATTTAAATACTAAAAACAAATAAAAATGATACAAACATATTAAAAATATATACATATATATTTATGTTTTTTTATTTTGCCCGGGCCCAAGCCCGAGTCGGGCTTTCATTTTAAGGTCCGGCCCAGGCTTTTTCCACCCCGGACCGGGCTTCGGGCTTCTCTGCCACCCCTACAATGGCTCTCTTGTGTTCTCGTAACACTCTCAGTAACTTTTCTTCCTGCTCAAATGTTAGCGACGAAGAAATAATAACAGGTAATTAAGAAGAGTTTCCATGAAATGCATACCTGAGATGGCTCAGAAGTAGCTTTAGCTCCAGCTGTGGTGGTTCTTCAATCGAAGGCTTGATTCGATCTTTCTTTGGTAGTTCCAAACTCTCA